>SMMW01000041.1:982500-1005142 GCA_004794655.1 Marisa cornuarietis
CAACACATATTTCCCCTACAAATGATTTATACATCATAAAACCATAAATCATCATAAACCAGGGACAAAACATTGTTATTGCCCAGATCTGTCTCTTAGAAAAATCCCGATAATCTTCTATAAGAAGGATGTAAACAAGCCTCAACACAAGCATTTAACTGATTAGATTTATTAACTCATTCATCAAAAGATAGAAGTAGTTTACCAACACAAAGTTCGATAACCAACATCGAAAGAATGCCCCTGATTTAGTTACTATATTTAATTTTCTGTCTGGTGAGCATTTGGGTGGAAGTGAAGTCTTGAAATAGTCCGTTCTTTGAGGCACATTAACACTTTGTCTATAAAATTCTCACTACAATCGATCGGAGAAATATTTTTGCGACTATCAGCTAATATCTTTTACAGAATAAAGAAGCTGAATAAATAAAGCTAGGCATATATTCCACATCCTGCGACCCGTCTGGAACTCCAAGGCATTATCTCAGCACACCAAGATCCGCATCTTCCATACAAACGTAAAGTCTGTCCTTCTATATTGGTCTGAGACGGCGTGTGACAAACACCATCACCTACAAGATTTATTCATCAACAGATGTCTGCGCCACATCTTCAACATCAGATGGCCCGATAAGATCTCCAATACAGACCTGTGGGAGAGAGCAAACCAAAAACCTGCCAGCCAAGACATCAAGAAGTAAAGTGGGGCTGGATCGGTCACACCCTGCGAAAGCCAGCCGAAAATCTAACACAAGCTGTGGACTGGAACCCACAGGGGAGGCGCAGGGTTGGGAGACCCAGACAGACATGGAGAAGATCGGTCCACGGCGAGGCGGAGGCAGCTGGGATGACATGGACCCAACTGGGGAGGGAGCCCTAGAACCGAGTCCGCTGGCGTGGTGTAGTTGCGGCCCTATGCTCCACAGGGGCGAAAAGGAATAAGATCTTTTACTGAGTATTTTTTCGCACCAAAATCGTTTTATGATTTCTGAGTACATGTTGCCTCATTATAGAAGTAAATGTCAGGAACTGATTGTTGGGAATTTAATAATCCCATTAAACGCTAGTAACAGCTTTCTTAGTTTTCATGATGTCTTGGAGGTGATTTAAAATAACAACAAAACAAATTTGCTTTCCTAAGTCGTAGAGTGACGCTGTGCGGCAAAGTATGAAAACACGGCAAATACTATTCGACATGTGAGGGTCTTACTTTAGCTTGTACACAAATCTACGGATAATAAATACTTTCTAGAAGAAATATACCCCCTCCCCTTCTTCCTTATTTTCACTATGTAAACATTAAACATTAGTTGTTTTTTATGTACGTCAGTGATTAAGCTTGAGACGGGGTCAGAGTGTGTTGTGTTTTAAATGTTTACTACATGATTGAGTGAAGGGGGCTATAATAGACGCGTGTTAGCTTCCCTTGTCCAGAGACTATTACTGATCTCAGCCCTGCAGCAGTCTGGCGACCACAAAGTCACTGCAAGGGCTGACACCCGTCTTGTCTCTGACGTCAAGAAGCAAGTGGTGTCGCTGAAGACCCGCCGTCTGCAGTCTCTCTACCCCTTGTGACGTCAGACAGAGGGCAACAGTCCATAACTCAAACCAGCAAGTAAATAAAAACATTACTGATGCACCGAGGCCGAGATTAAGGCAATGCATGTAGTGTCGACCTGCTTCAAGCAAGCAGAATATATTTAGAGGAGAAAGACGAGGTATGTGAAATATTATGACTACGGCTGAGCCTTCACCTTGGCGGCTTGGTGCAACATTTGCTGTACCTTCGACCGCGAGTTCTTGCTCAGTACGTGTGTTCACAACGGAGGGAACTAGACATATGTGCCTGAGATCAGCCGACCACAAAAGCCGATCACAAAACGACTTCAGCCTGCTTAGTCTTGGAATTAATACTGGTTGCACGCGTCTTACCGACAAATGTGAAAGATTGTATGAAGCCGTCGACACACGTTGATCACTGCCCTACGTTTCTCGTAGAGCTGCGCTGATTTGGATCAACAAGTCACGTGACAGTATGTCCCTCGGGAAATTAGCCAGGCAGGGGCCCCCAGTAGTGTAGTGGTTAAAAACACTCGCTTGTCACCACTGCAGTGAGCGGCTCAGGGCTCAGATCTCGTTTCGGGAAACTCTCTGTATGTGACACCTGTTCACAGGGCTGGGCGCCGGGGGTTTTCTCCGGATACTCCAGTTTCCTCCCCTCTTCCTTTCCCCCCATAGTGCGAAATCACCGCAAGGTGGAAGCACTTTCCAACTAAATAAACAACAAACAACAACGATGAGCCAGGCATGGACGAAGTTTCTTGATCAAAGATAACCAAGTTCCCAAGTCGCGATTAATAGTTTTTGAGGTCAGTGCTTGCTCTCTCTCTCTCTAACTGTGTGTTTGTGTGTGTGAACGTTTGCTTATCATAACTATGTGTAAATTTGTATATATTGTTTTATAATCAGACACGATTATGTTTGCAGGCTGTGTGTACGAGTTCATTTGCGCTTGCCTGTGTGTATGTGTGTGTGCGTATGCGTCAGACACAAACCCTTTATTGTGGCCTTTATCTTCAATGCTTATCAATCCATCTGTCAATTGATGTACAGTGGTACCTCGAGTTACGAGCTGCTCCATATACGAGCATTTCGTGTTACGAGCAGCGGATCGAGCAAAATTTCTGCTCGAGTTACGAACGTTGTTTCGAGTTACGTCGCGCTCAATCCCAGAATCCTTTCGCATCCGCCAGCACGCCCTTCTCACGTGTTACCGCGCAGTGTAAAGTCATATCCAGGCCTGGCAAGAGTGGGGGACAGCGGGGTCTGGTGTACCCAAGCCCGCGTCTGTGTAAGGGGCCCGGCCTTGGTGGATTATTTTCCTTCTTCGTTTCCTTTTTTCTTTCTTTTAAAGAAAGGTTGACGTAACATTCCTCACTCTGGGGATTTTTTCTTATGGAGCAGAGTACTACAAGTTTTATCATTTACCGTCAGTTTTCCTCATTTACTAACCACTCAAGTGTAAACAACTATACGTTCAAGTAATAATGTGGATAGATCCTAATGCACTTGTCCTAATGTTTGCAGTCTATATATATATATATATTACAGTTACTGAGCAAAATGTAGATATTATCAAATTGTAAGCATAATTATTATATACTGGGAGAATAATTTACGATTACGATTACAATTACAAAGGGCCCGGAGAGGTAGTCCGCCCCGGGGCCCGTGCTGGCTCTCGGCGGCCCTGGTCATATCTCATTCGTTTGAACGTTTTACAAACTTTTATATAGTTATTCGTGGATAAAAGAAAAAAAACCCATAAAAAAAGAAAAACAAACAAACATAAAAAAACTCCGAATGGGTGTTGATAGAAGCAAAAGCTTCTCCCACATGAGTAAGACATTGTTTTCAGAACCTTTGGGTGATGGGTAAAGTATAAGTGTAGTTTACTACAAAAAATTCAAATATCAACGATGATGAAAACGTACTTTGTGTGTAAATCACATAATGAAAATTTTTTAATTGTTTTAACTTTTTCTTGTTTTCTCATATAGTATTCTTTCAAATACTCCCGTGCAGTTATTGTTACTTTCGTCGAACTGGTCACTTGGTGGGAAATAAAAGAAATAAACTGATTCAGGAGCATGTTTTCGTGGTAACCGGTCGTTTCGACTAGGGTCGTTTCGACTAAGGTCGATTTGACTAGGGTCAGTTCGACTAACGGTCGTTTCGACTAGGGTCAGTTCGACTAATGGTCGAGTCGTCTAGAGGACGCATGAAATGCTATAGGACGCGGGCCGCTTCATGACAGCCTGCCTCCTCGCAACTCTCACTTCAACTTTCGTTATAAGGTGCATCGGGGAGGGGGGTTGTCTTATGTTGTATGTGCCTTACGTGCGGTTGCACCTCTGTACGGCGCTGCGCGGGTTTCCATTAATTTGTTCATTCTGTAGGGACGTTTATTTGTATTTGTTATCTTGACACTATTTTTGGCAATGTTCGCCCTTTCTTCTTCTCTCTTACAATTTTCTTCCATCTTTAATAAACGCGTTTTTTTTTTACTGTTCCCACGTGTGTGCGTCAATTTTTTAAACTTAGAGACGGTTGGATGCGTCGCCGGCATCGGGGGCTTGAGTGCGTGTTGAGTCTGTGTGACAATTAGCACTATTTACATAATAGATTTAAATCGTTTATTAACATTCAAATCACTTCAATTTTTTTTCCATTGCATGCGGCCAATAGCATTTCATGCGTCCTATAGATGACTCGACCGTTAGACGAAACGACTTAGTCGAAACGACCGTTAGTCGAACTGACCCTAGTCGAATCGAACGTAGTCGAAACGACCCTAGTCGAATCGACCGGGAACCGTTTTCGTCATTGCTTATCGTAATTCAGTCTGGAAAACTATATTTATCTTTTGATGAATTAGTTTATAACTTATTTAGATGCTATGTGTTGAGGCTTGTTTAAATCCTTCTTAGCAAAAAATTATGGAAAAGAAAGAAAGATCGATGCAACCGTTTTGTTTATGCATGGTTTCATTATGTATTATTCATTTGCAGGGAAAATATTTGTTGAGCTTTATTGAAAAATGGAAACAAAAACTGGTTTAGGAAATTCAGATTATAATGTTTCTGGGATATTTTCCATGAAGGGGAACAAAATGATGATGTGAGGATTATAACTTAAATGGCACGAAATGAAATAATGATTTCCGTTTGAATGTTCAAGGTATAATCCAAAATATTGATTTCTTTTTACTTCGTGTACACCAGTTCAGTGGTAAAAACAATTCTAACATAGCAGTAGTCATTGAAAAGACTAGATTCTTTATATAAATGATTCTGAACTAATTAGGAGCAGTTAGTACTTTGGAAAGTTTAGTTTTACGTAATTTAACTTAATTCATGAAACATTTCAAGAAACCAAAAAAGCATGCAATGTTGACAGTGTACAGAAAATATGAACATTCAGGGCGTTTAAAATACTGAGCATCATTTTACGACGTCCAATATGGAGGATAGACGGCTTCAAACAGGGTCGATTCATTGTTTTCAGATCAATGAAAGATTGAACACAGGCGTAAGGAGACAAACCTACGAGCAAGAATATAAATACTTTGCTATGTCAGTCGTAAAAAGGCGAAAGGAAGTGACCATTATAACTAATTTGCGTAAATGTCTAGCACTTTTCACAACTTACCTAAAATGAAAAATTCGTGGTACTTTGGTTGCATTAGTTCGTGGTGTCCAGCACACACAAGACTGATTATGTGTAGCATGATGTCCTCATTATCATATTTAGGGAATAATTAATTGCATAACTAACTAATCTAACCCTGACCTTTACCTTCTGGCAGTCTGGCGGCTACAAAGTCTCTGGCGGCGCTGATGCTCTTCTCGTCTGTGACGTCAAGCAGCAGCGTGGTGACGCGAGAAGAACTCGCTGCCTGCAGTTTCTCCGCCCCTTGTGACGTCAGACAAGCGGCAAAAACCCGGAACCCTAACCCTGCGAGCAACAGGAAGAATACACGAGTCTCCTCAATGATAGTACATTTGAGTGGTGATTTATACTTGTATGGAAATAGATGACGATAATAATTAATGACACTATGGTGATTGCTGCTGCTACTACTACTAATAATGATCGACTTTGCAAAGTGCAGCTGCATGTGTGGATACGCTGCACACGAAAGTCAACAACCGAACCAGCAGTCAACCTTATGAGAAACAGACCGTCAGAAAATGAACGCTACCACAGCAAACATGAACACTCAGGAAATCTCATTGAACAAGGATATTTATGGGTATGTACGATGTAAACAATCGATCAAACGAATAGCTGGAATGTAATTGGCAAACCTGTAAGTACATATATAAACAAGAGGACAAAAACTTTGAATGTGGCTGGAGAAGCTGGTGTTTTTTAGAATGAACAAAGCCTGAAACCGTCTGAAACCTCCTCCGCAACAAGAGCATCTGCACCAAGTTATGCGGAGGTGGTTCTCGGGACACCCCTACTTGACACGTGTCGACATAACAGGAACGACAACGAACTTTCCATTACGACCTACAGCAGCCAGCCAAATAATCAACAATACAGGAACCCCTCGACGTCACAGGAGCTGACACCGGCGAGCACGGCGAGATGTAGTGTATCAGATCCGACCAGCAGCACTACACAGCATGTGCAACGCAAAAGCAGTGATGTTCACCGGAATAGCCGAACTCGTACTCAGTCCACTAGCAACACGAGAGTTCTCGAAAAATGACAGAGACAATTGACAGACGGTCAACACTATCGGCCGACACTACGTTCTACTACACGTAACCAGCTTCAACGTCAGTCCAGTGGGACGAGTGCCCCCGCCTTTAAACCATAGGACTCAGGCCCGGCCATGTGTGATACAGCAATAACTGGGTCATTACTTGATAATACCATGGTTACTCATTCTGTAACTTTTAACAAGCCACCGGAGAAAAGCGTGAATTTCCTTACTTATAATGTAGAAGGCATTATGCGTATTTTTGAGCCTGGTGTGAGTCCTTACATTTCTAGATTCGATTTCGCACTTCTGGTTGAAACCTTTTCAGTAGCGTTGCCATCTTCTAGTTTCCCATATCACGACGCATACATAGCTCCCGGCATAAAGCTGTCACCTACTAATAACGCGCGGCTCTCTGGTGGTGTTGTATTTCTTGTCAGAAAGGAACTAAGTACCTACGTTGAACAAATTAGTACTGAATATGATAATATAGTCGTACTTTAAATATCTAGACATCTCTTCGGTGTATCTAGAGATATCATGGTGTTAGGTGTTTACTTGCAACCTATTGATTCTCCTTACTATAATGACACAGAAATCACTAATGGAGTGTCCCTGTTAGAAATGTGCCTGCTTGATTTATTTGAACGTTTTGGTGACCATTTTCTGATCATACTTGGAGACCTTAATGCAAGGATAGGAAAAGAATGTCCTGTTGGGGATTGCCTCCCTTGTGATGTAATAGACGAAATCTTCGATAACAGTACTATGTCTTTTGGTAGGCGTTTTTCTAAAGACGAAACTGTCAATGTGTTTGGTAGATATTTATTGAGTATATGCGAACAGTTTAATCTGTCGATCTTAAACGGTTCTCTTAACGGGGACTCTTGTGGAGAATTTACTTACATATCAGCCACTGGCTGTAGTGTCATTGACTATTTTATTGTTTCAAGTGAACTCCAAAAACTTTGCTTTTCTCTTAAAGTGGTTAGTAGACATGAATCAAAACACATGCCAGTCGAAATGATGATGTGCGCATCTAGCAAAGTTCACGTGCCTCCCTACGCAGTTCCTTGTAGTTATAGAACCACAAAGTATATTTGGGATGAAAATAGACGTGAAGAGTTTCTTACACTTACCCAGTCGGAACATGTTAATCAAAAGGTTAATGATGCTACTCACCTCATTGACTCGGATATTGATGCAGCTATTAGCAAGTTCAACGAGGGACTTCTAATAATGAGCCAGTGCATGAAAAAAGTTATCATAGCAGGTAATGAAAAAAGCCAACCATGGTTCGATAACGAATGTAGGGAAAAAAGGAAACAGGTGCGTCATTGCTTGCGGACGTTTAGAAGAAAAAAAACAGCGGTCACTAAACTCCATTATACAACAAAAAGAAAGCTCTACAATACGTTTATAAAAATGAAGAAGGAAAAATATAAAAATAGTACCGTAGAAACCCTCAAGAACCACAATAAAGATCCTAAAGCTTTTTGGGGGACAATTAAAAAATTCCTCTCGAAAAAGACAACTCAAAATAAAATTAGTAAAGACGAATGGTTCAACCATTTTTTTAAGGTGTTTAACGATCTCCCGGGTGTAGACCAGGATAAAGACCTACAGCCTGATCTCGTTACCCATGATCGCGATTTGTCGGTTTTATTTGTTAACGAAGGAGTTAAGGAGGACGAAGATGATAGTTCACTCTCAGAGCTTGACTCGGACATTTTAACAAGTGAAATTGCAGATGCCATTAATGCCCTGAAGAATGGTAAAGCAGCTGGGCCGGATGGATTAATAGGCGAGTTTTTTTTAAGAACTCGTCAGCCCTAGTAGTACCATTTCTGACAAAGTATTTTAACAAGATATTTAGTAATGGTGTATACCCAACTTCATGGACAGAAGCTTTAATTCAACCACTTTACAAAAAAAGGAGAGGTAGATAAGCCCGATAATTACAGAGGAATTTCACTTTTGAATATTTGCAGCAAGATTTATAGTTACATTCTAAATAAAAGACTAAGTAAATGGATAGATAAAAACGAAAAAATCAACGATGTACAGGCAGGCTTTCGAAGAAATTATAGCACTGTTGACCACATTTTTACCTTATTTGCGTTAGCCCAGAAGCAACTTGTTAGCCGAAAGAAATTGTATGTGGCATTTATTGACTTTCAAAAAGCATTTGACTCAGTTATACGGGAAAAACTCTGGAGACTACTGAATAAGAACAAGTTGAGAGGAAGAATGTATAAAGCTATAAAAGGAATGTATAATAGCGTCAAAGCTAAGGTAAAAGTAGGAGGTGATGTAACAGAATCTTTTCTATGTCCCAGGGGTTTAAAGCAGGGAGAAATTTGTAGCCCTGTTTTGTTTTCACTATTTATTAATGAGTTAGCAAAAGATGTAATTGACAGGGGTAAACATGGAATACAGCTAAATCCAGATATCTTAGAAATATTTATTTTGCTTTTTGCAGATGACGTGGCATTAATTTCGGATACTGTTACTGGTCTGCAGAACCAGCTTAATGTTCTGAGAGATACATCATGTAAATTAGGTTTAGTAGTTAATTTAGATAAGTCTAACATTGTAGTATTTAGAAATGGCGGTTTCATTTCTTCCCATGAGAAATGGGTATTTGGAGTCCAAAATATATCAGTTTTAAACATGTATAAATATTTGGGTATCTACATGTCCACCCGTTTGTCCTTTTCCCATGCTTTAAATGATATGGCTAGTCGAGCCAAAAAGGGTGTAGTTGGAATCCTTAGGGCGCTATGGTCTATTGGGGAACATGCTCCTGATGTTTTCTTAAAACTGTTTGACTGTCAGATTCTTCCTATGATGACGTATGCAGCAGAGGTATGGGGAGTTGTTGCCAATCTCAAATCAGTAGAAACAGTTCACACTTTCGCTTTAAAAAGATTTCTGGGAGTCCCACTACAAACCCCTAATGCCCTAGTTTATGGAGAAACATCAAGATACCCCTTACATGTGACTGTATATGTAAAAAGTATTAAATATTGGCTACATATTCTGAGCATGTCTCCAAGCAGACTGCCACATAAAGCCTACAAAATGTTGTTAAACATACATGACCAAAACAAGATAACATGGGCTTCTTCTATATGTTTTTTGTTGTATCGCTATGGCTTTGGGCATGTCTGGCAAAACCAAAGCGTTGGAGACCTTGAATTATTTGTTACAATTTTTAAGAGGAGACTCCAAGACTGTTATCAACAAGAATGGCATTCTACCATATCTTCCAACGAACGGTATCATTTCTATAATTCGTTTAGATCTTCTTTTAATGATAGTCATCATCTGTACTACCTAAGAAATGCCAAAATTAGAAGTGCTTTCATCAGATTTAGAACAGGTGTTTCTTCAATAAAAGTTCACACCTTTAGGCACACACGCAATACGTTATCTGATTTCAACTGTCCATTTTGTACAGATATGGAGGAAACTGAACTTCATTTTATGTTTATGTGTCCCAGGTATGCTGTTTTTCGAGAGAATTATATACCTGCAAAATTTTATAGAAATCCTTCAATGTTTAAGTTAACATTGCTACTTAGCAGCAATAGTAGGAAGATAATATGTAACACTGCACTTTACATCTTAAAGGCATTAGAATCCCGAAACGATGCTCTATAACTCTATGAAGTCTATGAATTTACTATGCCTATTTTTTGCACGCAGTGTAAAGATTATAATGTGATTACCACCCCTTGTAGTACGGGCCGATGGCCTAAGCAAAAATTTGTTCTTCCCTACATCTTTATCTGATGTTTAAGCAAGTAGTATCTTAGCACCCACATAGATCTGCCTGAGAGGCAACAATATATTACATTATATAACTGTATGCTCTATATATTACATATGTTGCAGTATATTTTGCGTAATGCATTAGAAATGTGCAAAGTCATCATGTCACCCTCCTGTTATGGGCCGATGGCCTAAACAATAAAGTTTGTCTTGTCTTGTCATTGAACAAGGATATTTATGGGTATGTACGATGTAAACAATCGATCAAACGAATAGCTGGAATGTAATTGGCAAACCTGTAAGTACATATATAAACAAGAGGACAAAAACTTTGAATGTGGCTGGAGAAGCTGGTGTTTTTTAGAATGAACAAAGCCTGTGTAGAAACGCAGTTTTAAAGATACTGTTGATGAATATATAATACTTTTTATATGGCCCTGTTGAAAGCAAAGTCTAATAAAATTACATACTTTAAAATGATATGTACAATGTGTGGTGGAAGACAGCACAATTTATAAGCAATTTTGTTATATTATGACTAATAAAAGGGGAGGTAACCTTTTAGACAAAAAGTCCGGCTAGTGCTTACTCTTCAATGAACTTCGCATGATTGTATAGATGTGACCGTATCTCTTCATAGTTTTTTGTTTTTTTTATGTGAAAAAAAATACACAAATGGATATGATCCTGCCACATCAACCTGCACATCCTTGAGACAGTAAATAGTTAAACTCCAAAGAGGAATAAATCGCATAATATCAACAAAGATAACTTTCATAGTGTGGACATCATAATGCTAAATTACTAAACTCTAAATTACAGGCTGTCTGAAGCAAGTACATAAAATTTGTAGTGACTGGGTAGACTAATCAAGGAAATCAAAATCCATACATGGCAGTGTCCTATATACAATCATTAATGCCACATAGTAAAGGGGTATAAACAACCACTGACACTTTCTTTTTCATATATAAAATATGACTGTGGATGCATGTAGATGATGATGATGATGATGATGCAAGAGAGGAAATATACCTACAAAAGTGGCAATATGATGATGTTTAAAAAATTATATAAATGATAATGATCCCGGCATATTAAAACTGTACCTGATTGAGATAGTACAAAGTAAACTCTTTATATATATGTATATAAGGGAGATATCATGCTGTAGATTAACATGCACTAAAAACACATTACCATTATTACCAAAGGAAGGAGGAAAAAGTAGGAAACTGAAGAATTTAAGAGGCGCCCTAATTATCCTCAATTTTGGATACCTTTTCGCTTCTTTTCTCAAGTCCCTGGTATAAAGAAATAAAAAATAAATAAATAAATGGGGAAGTTCTGTTTAGAGGCCTGGGTTCCAATTTTTTTATCCCCCCCTGGCCTACCCACCCCAGATCTCTCAATACGTGAAAAGGAGCTGCTTTTATGGTGACCACTGCTGTGAAAAAAGGTCTGGTTTGCAATTTATTGTATAGTAACATTTTTCTACATAGTATCTTTTTTTTTTACTTCCATTACAAATGAGTTCGCACTCAGTTGCGTATTTAGACATCTGTTTCTGTAAATATAAAATTTTGCCATAATTAAGATAAGGCGGGGTATCTTATCTAATTTAGAATCCTTTTGGACTCCAAGTATGATTACCTGTTTGTTTACTTCAATATGTTTGCAAGGAAGACATTTTTCTTTTAACCTAGTAAAAAGATCATTCCAAAAGTTTGTTACAATAATACAGTCAAAGAACAAGTGCTCTATAGACTCCTTTGACTGTGTACAGAAAGTGCAGATATTTGAATCTCGTAGTTTTATCTGGTATAATAGGGTGTTTGTAGCTAAGACTCGGTGTAAAATCTGGTATTGAAACCATTGCAGTTTTGTATCTGTTGTAACACTAAATGGGTGGGCAAATATTTGTCTCCATTGAAGGTCTGTATAATACTTTCCCCATTTTTAATGCATGTAGGAGGTGTCTGTGAATGTAGCAATTTATCATTTATCCCCTTCGTGCCTTTTTATATTTAGTTATAGCTAACAGCGGTGCATAGCATTTAGTTTCTTTCTCGGAGTCCTTCCACAAGTGACAAGTCTTTCTTTTATATTTAATAACTGCCATGATGTGGCTATAGTAATCAATAAAATTTACACTATCACCATGCATTTGTTTCAAGTCTTCAAATTTTATAGGTATCCCATTATTATCAAGTAAATCCCCAATTTTTGTAATATTATAATTTAACCATTTTTCTACTGCTTTTGGCGTGTCATTTTTAGATAAAATATTATGAAAGAATATGAAAGAATGAGGAGGGGGTAAATCTAGTGCAAAAGTCTGCATAAGTGGAAAATACATTTTTCCAAAACTAGTTTGTTTCTGTAATAGTTTCCAGAAAATATCCTCCAAATGTCTGAAAAGTTGAGATTTGTGGATGAATTGAATTTAACAAGCACTTCCAACTTGCATTTGATGTACAGATCTTTCTTATCCATATAAGCTTGAGTGCATCGCGAAAAGCATGAACATCCATTATCTTTAACCCTCTTCAGAGTTTTATAACATAACATTATTTTTCTTAAACCGAAGTTGTTACATTATATTATAATATTTAATTAATTTGTGCATTGAACATTGATCATTTGTTGTAAGTACACACAGTAGCTGTTTGTCTTCCCTTGTCGTGCCTTGCCTCTGGACACGAGGCAACTCCTACAGTCGTTTCTTAATCAGGCGATTGTTTATACCTGAACCTGTTCCACGAAGATCAGCCAGTGTAGGACAATAACTTTCGATTATGAGTCAAGGAGTGAAATACAAACCGCAATTTCGATGACTGCTCGTACTTTTGCTCACCGCTAGTATTTGTGTTGGTTCCTTGCTATCCTGCCAGAGTGTTGTACACCTAGTTACAAGAGTCCAAGAATGGTGCAAAAACCATCGGGCATTCAAACTGACAGTATTTAGGAGCCAACAACTGATATATAAACTCTCGGGAAATCTCGCTGTCAGTGTTTAGGAGTTAAAGAAATGGTATACAAACCGTCGAGGCGTTTAGCGAGCAGACAGCCAAAACCCGTGTCGCAACCTGTCACGAGCACATGCTTTTTGTCGTAGTCGCCGACACGGATGCGTGACCTCAGCCACGTCACCAGCTGGTAAATTAACACTACAGCAAACAACAGCCCTGTTACGAAGAAGCAATCCTGTAAAAAAGAATAAATCAAGCAACAAATAAAATTAATATGACGATCTGCTTTTCACGAGTAATTTTCACATTCCAAAATAACCAGAGAACTGAGTTCGGTGAACTGGTCTTCTGTGTTTCTTCGTATGTGCTGACCGTTTAGAGATATTGGTGTTTGTTTGTTTGTTTTAACGTTTTGTGTGTGGTTTTTTTTTTTGTCTTCTTCTTCTGGCCAACGCAGCATCGACCACCCTCCAGGATACCTAAACGACAGTCTTCGACAAAACGTCGTGCCGTGTCACATGGCCAAACTAGACCAGCTTTCGCAAGTAGGGGTTTCTAGTATCCTTCGTGAGTTGCAACTGTGCTTCGTACATAATCGTTGATTTTGTATTCTCTCTGTACGATAACCGGAGTAGCCTCCTAAAATCCTTGTTCTCGAACGCCTGGCTTCTCTTCTCCGGTCAACATTTTATGTCTGTTCATCGTTCTCGTCGCTTTTTGATTACTTCAACATCGCACAGAGGCTCGAGACATGTATGTATTGATCACGAGACTGGTCATGCAAACAGTTTCCCCTTCCGTCACTCCTTGACCTGAGATTACTGTTCAGAGCAGAACAGTGCCCAGCGTCGTTACCCAAGCAGCGTCTCACCCCAGGACTGATTCCCGCCGCTCAAAGCAGAACTCTGACTGGTAGGAAAATTCTGACTCTGCATTCTGTCAGCTTGGACAGCTTTTGTCAAGTCGAGCTGGAGCAGTCTGACTCGAGAATATTTCTTCTCCTAATTTTATATTGATCGAGAAGTGGAGTAAGTTGTTTTCTTGGTATTATCATGCAACCGTATTATCGCCGATACATCGAATCACTTTACGAGGGGCATCTCCTGACTAAAATGGATGATGTTAATACCGGATTAACTTTTCGTATTTAAACAAATCAGTCACAACCTTTGTTGTAAGCATTGACCTACATAATATGAGGAGTCTGTCCTCCAGAAGGGTTACCAACTTCGTCTACATACCATGTGATACAAAAGCTGAACCAGCTGCCGAATGGTGTATGCTGAGAGATGTGTGGCGCGCCAAGCCCACTCCCTCAGAATCGCAGCCGGTGATGACGTGCCCTTTCACTAGTAATTGTCAAAACATCCCCCATTTCACGTTCCCACCTTCTGTGTAGAGTTGATTTATCTGTTCGGTTACGTGCTAACGTGGATCCGTTAATCTCTTGCTCTGCCTACCTGTTATTTCGCGACAACAGATATGGTTTTTTATCTACAACTCCATGACGGTCTTCATCTGTCATCAACTGGCCGAGGGGTACTTGATGTATCTTTCTTCACAATATCTAAAACAAGAACTAAACACTTAAGCAGTCAGTACACATTATGAACTGCAGAAGCAGTATTTTTTTAACTAATGCTGCACTGAGAAACATGCAACACGTTATCACTGCCACAAGTCTAAGCACGGTCTTATCATCAAAACTTTGTACACAGAACTTAATCACTGGAGAAAACCGCGCTGCGTGTATTATTTCAGTAGACTAAACGGTAACAAGGAAAAGATGTACCTGGATCCCTCCTTTCCTTTAGTATCACTGTGGGGTTACATTATCATTGTCATTGTCCCCTACACGTCCATACGTCTTAGAGTGAAAGGCACGTTATGCATGCACAAATCGTTTCGTGTGCTCAGGCAGCTAACCTCGACTCCCTTCTGAGTACGCATACGAGTGACCAACCTGATGCCACATAAGGCGAATTTTAAAACTAAGACATTGCTAACCTTTGGTACACTTGGCTAATGCGACAACTGAAATCTCTACCAGCAGTCGATGAAATACGCGTATAGATGTGTTCGTCCAACTTACCATTTCCAGGAGCTCGCTTGTTGAGTCTTTATTTTAATCTGCTAGCAGCAAAGACACCAACAAAGTGAAAGGTGAATCACGTGTCAGTGTGACGACGTGTCTGCACATTCATGCAGCAGGTCTTTACCACAAACCACGAAGGTCCGTGACATTAGATCGTTTGAGATTCAGTGCTCGCGCGACGAGTGCTGGAGCGGCAACCTGTAGCGTCACGGGAATTTGCGCCCTACATCATCACATCCACAAAAAGCCAACCAAATACATCCTCGATCTTTGACATCAGACATCAGACTAGGTGGAAGTCCCCAGGTTATTTTTTCCGACGTCAGAGGTTTAAGAGAAAGATAAATGCACATGTTTATGCAAGTGAAAGAAAGTATCATTATTTTAGATCCATTTACCCAGCTGTAAAACTTGGCCAGTAATAAGACCAAACTAAGTAAATAGGAAATCTATCAATTTTTTATATTAAAATACAGACAAAGCGTCGTCTGTAACTGTCTGCGAACTCACCTCACAGGTTTGACTTGAACACTCTAAAATACTGGCAGGGGAGGGAGGGAACCTACCATCGATAGAAAGTCCTCCTGTCGACCAGCAATAGAAATTATTCCTGTCTACCTGTCACATTTACACGTGCTGACTTTCACGTAGATGCCGGGATTTTCACAGTTGATCAGCTTATGAGATAAAGTGTCTTCACCAGAAACTCGTAATCTGTCAATAATACAGTTGGCTTTTTCACATAGGTGTCTTTGTGGTTTTTACAAAAAATATAAATAGCAGCTAGTGTTTGTATAAGATGTCAATAGAGCAGGAAATGTGCCGTGTGTACAGCATCTCACAGATCATACGATTAGTCGACTGCATGTCTACAAACATTTCTTTCATCACCCATGCTTGGTAACGCGGTCGATCGGACGTCATGACACATTTTGAAAGAATGTGGGCAAACTTTCATGATTCTGTATTTCTGTCTTGAAATATTCTGACTCTGTAAGGCATACTAACACTTTGTCTAGATGATTCTCACTATAATCGATCGGAGAAAACTGTTTTCGCGAATATCAGCTAATGTCCTTAACTGCATATTTTTCCGCAGCAAAATCTTGTTGTCACTTCTGAGCACAGAGACATGCTGCCTCTTTACAGAAATAAATGTCAGAAACTGTTTGCTGAGCACAGTACTCATACAGATATAGTATATATAGTACTCATACAGTATACAGTAACCACATTATTTGAAACTTTTGTCGGACTTAGATAGTGGTGTAGGAATGTTTACAAATATTTGTAAGCACACTTGCTATTATATTTGACGTTGAAGTTTTCTTTCATGTTCATATTATAAAAATATTATTAACACAGAACTACAAAACAAAATAATCAAAATATTTGCTTTCCAGAATATATCTTTTACTGATTCCATATTATCTGTTTGTCAATTTCACTTGCACCTTTTCAATAAATGTGGTGATGTATGTGTGCGGGTGATCCATTCGAAGTCTATGCTTTTCCATACATTTTGTCAAGTCCCATCTTTTATAACTGCCGCTGAAAATGATAAGTTTCTTAGAAATATTGCAGCTATAGTAACTGTTGGCAGCTGCATACTGTGAAGTGATTTCCTGAATGATTAACAAATGATGGGTAGTGGTTCTACAGAAAATAAAAACCTGAGAAATTTTCATACGAATGGGAAATTGAGTCTAAACCAACAAAGTTGTTTACAGAAAACCCTTGATCCACTCCAGCAATGGGATCAAACACCGCAGAGGCACGAAAAAGCACAAGAAGTAAATGTAATGACGATTATGGCAATGCTATAGGAGGCATGCTACTTGTAAGTGGTCCATCCTGTGAAAGAACTAATGAGCATTAGCGAAACGAGACGCAAACATTTAAAAAGTATATCGTGAGCTGAATAAAACAAACCATGGACGGCTTTTCACATACTCATAGCGATCATATTCTGCTGATAGTGAAAAAAAAGTCCTTACATGAGACCCTGGATGTCGCCCCATAGAGAACATGGTCCTTGAAAGCAGTGATGAACTTTTGCCTTACGCGCATGCGCAGAAGATATGACCATATGATTCTCGGATACGGAGACGTAATACAGCTGTCGCGGCATCGTGCGACAGTGTCACAGACCTTCGTGGTTTGTGGTGAAGACCTGCTGCATGAATGTGCAGACACTTCGTCAAATTGACACGTGATTCACCTTTCACTTTGTTGGTGTCTTTGCTGCTAGCAGATTAAAATCAAGACTCAACAAGCGAGCTCCTGGAAATGGTGAGTTGGACGAACACATCTATGCGCGTATTTCATCGACTGCTGTAGGAGATTTCAGTTGTCGCATTAGTCAAGTGTACCAAAGGTTAGCAATGTCCTAGGTTTAAAATTCGCCTCATGTGGCCTCAGCTTGGTCACTCGTGTGCGTATTCAGTGGGGAGTCGAGGTTCGATGCCTGAGCACACGAAACGCTTTGTGCATGCATACTGGTTCTGTAGTTGATAATGTGTACTGATTGCGTGTTTAGTTTTTTTAGATATTGTGAAGAAAGATACATAAAGTACTCGTCGGCCAGTTGATGACCGATGAAGACGATGGTGGAGTTGTAGACCTTATCTGTTGTCGAGCAATAGATTAGCGTGCGCTTATGCGAGGAGTAAGTTCGGATCCAGGTTAGCACTTAAACGACCAGATAAATCAACTCTAGACAGGTGGGAACGTGAAATGGGGATGTGTTGACAATTTCTACTGAAAGGGTACGTCAGCGCCGGCTGTGATTCTGAGGTAGTGGGCCTGACGCGCCACACATCTCTCAGCATACATCATCCGGCAGCTGGTTCACGTTGCGTATCACGTGATTTGATTTTATTATTGAAGAGGCCTTCAGCCCATTTCAAGGGGGAATCCAATCATAGTACAATGTAAGCAATGCAATATATAGAACATGTAAGTTCCACACACAGTGTATTGAGACAAATAATCAAATATGAGTTAAATTACGTATTTCGAAAGCCTCATGTATGTAGTTTGCGACATTGTTAACTATATAACTGCTGGTGTTTGCTAAAAGCAGGGATAGACGAAAGGCAGATGGATATTGGTAGTACTTTTTAGGTATATATTTCTTTCTTAGTGGACTATATCTTGGACATAAAAACATAACATGTATTTCAGACTCTATGATACCTGGACAAAAGGGACATGACAGGATGTTGGCATTATCACTTGGAATGATTACAAAGCGCAAGAGATGCGGCTTTAGGCATGAAACCCCGAGTCTAAAACGTATTAGAGCACTACGGATTCTTATATGTTGTACATCATTCAAATATGTACATAAAGAAAAATCTGATTTAAAAGATCTATAAAAAGAAAAGCGATCCTCTATAACCTGGTTTTCTTCAATCCATTTAGAAAGCCTTTGGTTTAATATATAACTGTACAATTTACCACTTATATTTAACAATGAAATTCCTCTATAATTGTCAGGGTTGCTAGGATCACCTTTCTTGTACAGGGGTTGAATGATGGCCTCAGTCCATTCCAAAGGAAATTGTCCAGTATTAAAGATTTTATTAAAGAGTTTTACCAAGAATAAACTTGAGTCAGAAAGCACAGACTTGTAAAATTCCCCAATTAATTCATCAGTACCAGGTGCTTTCCTGTTCTTTAAAGCACGCAAAGCTTGGATAATCTCTTCCTTAGTGATTTCAGCATCAAGAGACTCATCACAGGGGATGTCAGTATTCCTATCGTCTATTGTATTATTATCTGAGTTATCATACTCGGTAGCACCAATGTCACCATTACTGAAGTCATTAAAGACCTGCTTAAAATGTTCGTACCAACATTCCTTTGCTATACTGTTTTTCACAGAGTGATCTGATGTCAAAGACTTTACAGTGGCCCAAAATAATTTCGCATCGCTTTTATAAGTGTGAAGGTTCTCTATTGTACTCTGTTTGTAGTACTTTTTCTTTTGCTTAATTAACATTTTATATTCCCTTCTACTATCAAAATATTCTTTTCGTTTTGCTTCACAGTTGTTTCGTTTATACTGCCTCAGGTACATACGTACCGACTTCCTCTTTTCCTTACACTGAAGGTCAAACCAACGTGGATGTGCATAATCTGACGTATGCATCACTTTTTTCATACATTGCCCAGCTATTTTCAGGCCTTGATTAAACTTAGAAAGAGCCATATCTATGTCAAAGTCAACAGCATTTAA
This sequence comes from Marisa cornuarietis, assembly GCA_004794655.1. Lineage (NCBI taxonomy): Eukaryota > Metazoa > Mollusca > Gastropoda > Architaenioglossa > Ampullariidae > Marisa > Marisa cornuarietis. The sequence goes on from SMMW01000041.1 coordinate 1,001,862, forward strand.
AGCTTCTTTAAAATATTCTTGAACAGCATCTGACTTGATACATTCCACGAATGCACTTGATCTTTCAGGTAACCACACAAATTTCTCTCTAAAACATGTTAGCCCCGTCACAGCACTTTCCTGCTGTCTAGTGTTAACTGTCAAGTACAGCTCCACAGGCATGTGTTTCGATTCAATACGTGTTGCCACATGCAGAGTCTGACTCAGATTAACAAGCTGAGCAGAAATCAAGAAATAGTCAATGACACTTGATCCGTTCGGAGAAATATAAGTAAAGTCTCCACTGGAGTCTCCTAAAGGCAGACCGTTCAAGATTAATAAGTCAAATTCTTCACACACATGCAATAAGCATGTGCCAAAGGCATTAACACACTCATCTTTAGACTCACGATTTTTCTCGGGAGACACAGGTTCATCTACATCAAGATCCACACGATCAAAGGGCAGGCTACTACTACAGTGAATGCAAGTACCCGTCCTCGCATTGAAGTCTCCACATAGCATTAGATGAACATCCGGAAATTTTTCTTGAATATCAAGCATACATTGTTCAATAATACTTACTCCATTTACAATCTCTGTTTCTTTATAGTACACTGAGTTTGCTGGCGGAAGGTAAAGACCAAATAGCATTACATCTTTTTTTGTTCCTAAAAGGTCTCTATGCAGACTGACTACAATAATATTGTCATACTCAACGTGGACTTGCCTAACTAAAGAGCTTAAGCTTTTCTTTACTAGCAGCGCAACACCACCAGAAAGTCTAGCAGTCACTGAATCTGAAATTCTAACCCCAGGAGCAATAAAAATATCGTGTAATGGAAATAAATGCCGTGGGAAATCTGAGGAAAATGTTTCAACTAAAACTGAAATATCGAAACGTTTAATATATGTTACGACATCGCTTTCGTATAATCTTGTAAGCCCCTCAATGTTGTAGGTAAGAAAGCTTACATTACAACCAGTCCCAGCCACATCTTTGCCCTTTCCCTGAGCCGGGCCTGCCCGTCAGCTAGTGTTCTTATGTGTCGTCGAACGTAGGGTGGGGCCAGACCTGCCCCCGTCTGTCAGCCGAACTTGTCTAATCTCTCGCGGGTTAAAGGGCTGAGCACTGGTTCGGGTAGACTGGCTGCGATGAGTGCTGCCACCCAGTTGACGTGCTTGAGACATTGATGCATTCTGACGTATAGGTATAGTTGAGGTGTTGGGAGTACTCTGTTGGTACCATGAAATTAACCTACTCCTCTTCTCGATCAATATAAAATTAGGAGATGGAATATTTTTGAGTCAGACTGCTCCAGCACGACTTGCCAAGAGCTGTCCAAGCTGATAGAATGCAGAATCAGAATTGTCTACTGTTAACTAACTGGTCCCGGTTAATTGACCGTTACTAGCTCGTTTGGGTCCAGAAAATCTGGCGGTGTCAATTTCTCAAGAAACAGTCCAAAACGATAAACAACTCTTTACTTTCAGATTGATGCAAATCCAACCACACACACTCCTGCACTAACTCTCACCCTACTAGCGACGACACACGCCCTCTTCATTAAAACTTAATGGCGACACACGCCTACAATAACCGAAAACCTAAACACTAGCGGCGACACACGCCCGCACTCACCCTACAACTAGCGGCGACACACGCCTACTTCAACTTTGTTCGAAGAACGGTTGCCATTCACGAAGGACACTAGAAACCTCTACTTGTGAAAGCTGGTCTAGTTCGGCCATGTGAACCGGCACGACGTTTTGTCGAAGACTATCGCTTAAGGTATCCTGGAGGGCGGTAAACGCCGAGGTGGCCAGAAGAAGACGAAAAACAAACAAAGCACAGATATCTCTAAACGGTCAGCACATATGAAGAAACACAGAAGCCTAGTTCATTGATCTCAGTTCTCTGATTATTTGGGAATGTGAAAATTACTCGTAAAAAGCAGATCGTCATACTTATTTATTTGTTGCTTGATTTATTCTTTTTTTTCAGGGTTGCTTCTTTGTAACAGGACTGTTGTTTGGTCCAGTGCTAATTTACCAGCTGGTGACGTGGCTGAGGTCACGCATGCGTGTCGGCGATTACGACAAAAAGCACGTGCTCGTGACAGGTTGTGACACGGGTTTTGGCTGTTTGCTCGCTAAACGCCTTGACGGTTTGTATACCATTTCTTTAACTCCTCAACACTGACGGCGAGATTTCCCGAGAGTTTATATATCAGTTTTTGTCTCCTAAATACTGCCAGTGAGAATGCCTGACGGTTTGTGAACCATTCTTTGACTCTTGTGACTAGGTGTACAACACTCAGATAGCAGGATAGTGAGTAATCAGCACAAATAGCGGTGAGCAAAAGTACAAGCAGTCATCGAAAATTGCGGTTTGTATTTCACTCCTTGGCTCATAATCGAACCTGTCGTAGAACCTCCTAATCGTTCTTATTAAAATGCGAATGAAGGAAACGAGGACACTGGCTGATATTCGTGGAACAGGTTCAGGTGTGCACAATGGCCTGGTTTAGGAGCAACTGTAGGAGTTGCCTTGTGTGTCCAGAGGCAAGGCAAGACAAGAGAAGACAATCAGCTACTGTGTGTATTTACAACAAGCGATCACAAATTAATTAAATATTATGATATAATATAACAACTTCGGTTTAAGAAAAATAATATTATTTTATAAAATTCTGAAGAGATACGGCCACATCTATACAATAATGCAGAAGTTCATTGAAGATCAAGCACTAGTTGGAGTTAGTGTCTAAACGGTTACCTTCCCTTTTATTATAACAAAATATATAACAACATTGCTTATAAATTGTGCTGTCTTCCACCACACATTGTACATATCATTTTACATGATGTAATTTTATTAGACCTTACTTTCAAGAGGAGCTTACAAAAAGTTTTATATATTCATCAACAGTATTTTTTGAACTGCGTTTCTACACAGGCTGTGTTCTTTCTAAAAACCAGCTTCTCCAAGCACATTCAAAGTTTTTGTCCCCTTGTTTATATATTTATATATTTATATAGTTTTGCCAATTAGATTTCAGCTATCCGTTTGATCGATTGTTTACAACGTACATACCCATATATATCCTTGTTCAGTGAGCTTTTCCCGATTGTTTGTTCATGTTTGCCGTGGTAGCGTCCATTTGCTGACGGTCTGTTTCTCGTATGGTTGATTGCTAGTTCGGTTGTTGAGTTTCGTATGCAGTGTGTTCACACAGTCAGCTGAACTTTGCAAAGTCGATCACTATTATTAGTAGTAGCAGTAGTAATCATCATAATGT
>SMMW01000407.1:0-28140 GCA_004794655.1 Marisa cornuarietis
TTACTCTTTTACCTGCTTCCTTCTTAGTGAAAGGATTTACCTTTCTGGTTTGTTTGGGGGAGTCCCCCATTTAGACCGTTTTCTACCTCAGTTTGGTCGGGTTAGTAATGTAGGTGCAAAAAAGTAAAAGCAAGTTCGATACATCAAAGGGGGTAAGGGGGATATTCAACTAGACTATGGAAGTATGTAGCTTAACAACAGCTAAAGTGAAAGGAAATAAGGGAATAGGGGAGAAAAGGGCGGGCGATTATGGAAACAATAAAGGATAAGAGGACAGAACAGGGAAATGAGCGCGAGGGAAAAAAAAAAAAAAAAAAGGGGGGGGGAGAAAAAGGTTAAAATATAGAATAAGAGAAGGAGAGGGAAAGGGGCCTTTCAGCAGTGTCTGACTAATACAATGTAGTTAAAGTTTACTTATTACTGTGATATTTGAGGATGATTAGTAAGATTACTCACGGTTTTGTCCACCACCCGACTGCGCCTGGAAGCCGTCGACTATGGCGGAACAATACCACGTGGCGATACGTCAAGCTTTGCTTTCACCCACGATGCTTACACCTCGCTGGTTGAGCCTCGAATGCTGGTTGTTAAGCGCAAGGCGGCCAGCAGCTCTTTTATCACGGCCAGGCGGACCTGCTAGAGAGGCTCTACAAAGCGCGTGTAAGCTTTCAATCCACCAATCAAATGCAACGTAGTTTAGGCTGTTTGGCACCAAGCTAGCTAGCACCCTGTATTTTCCACCGTGTGCTTGTGCGCTTGTGCTTATTCGTGCAAGAGACAAGAGACAGAGAGAAAACAAGAAAGGATATTAACTGCTTGCTTTATATAAATAAATAAATAAATAAATAAATAATCTGTAAGCGTGTAAAAGCTGGCCATCGGACACAGCGCGGAATATCTGCAGAATCGTCCGTGGTACACAAAACATCAGAGAGCAAGCAGTGCTTGCAAGCAGTAAGCCAACTCGACGATGCTCTCTTTCCCTAGTTTGTATTGTATTGAGCATTTCAATTCGAGTTTACTTTATTTTAATTCATCTCTCCTGATATCTAAGCTGATCCCTATGCTGCAGCCATTTGCTGAAATTACACAATGTTCCTTTCTCACAAACTTACACAGAGTTATAGTTAGCTATAGGTTGCAACAGTCTTTGAAGGAAGTAATAATTAAGCTACTAAAAGCGAAAGGTGCGCGTTGAGATCTGGTATAACCTCCAATTAAATTTTTTTCAAGAAAACAAAACAACATCGGAAAATAAACGACGAGATGCATGTTAGCTTTAGCTGTGGTGATTCGTATAAACGGTACACGTTAAATCGACTGACTGACACATCTTATGGAGGGAGTATATATATATATATATGTACGCAGCGCGCCTCTGCCCCTTTTGAACAGATGCTCTATATACAGTTGAAAATTGACAAACATACGACGGCTTAAGGCCCTTTTCTAAAAACTTATTGACAAGTAATTTTATTTGCACTCGCCACGATGCGTGTTTTAAACATTGCATCCTTAACTGAAGAAAGTATGGTATCTATAGTGTGCTGTCTGTTTTTATACTGTTCGAATCATATCCAAATTGCATGATGTAATCATCTAGTACTACATGTTATAAATATTACTGCATGTATGAACCATTGTCTTTCCTTAGAAACAAAAGATATTGGTTGTGACAATGAATAGTGGGACTTCTTCACAGCGTCGAAAAAGGTGGTAAATTGTCTCCCTTATACTGCCACACAAGGTACTTGCACACATGCACTGCTATAGTTATCTTTTAGCCCCCATAGACTCGCTCAACGTGTGTGTATCTAAAGCTGCACAGGCGATTCTGCACTGATTTGATTGATTGATTGATTGATTGATTGATTGATTGTTTTTGTAAAAATACTCTTTGAGGTCTTTAATATCTTAAAAAAATTTCAGTATTTTGTTCCCACTTGCTGCAGCGTCTGGGCATCCTTGTGTTTTCAGTTATTATTTCATAGTAGCATTTACATTTAGAGCGTCTTGTTATGGACTTGATCACTTTTACAGATTTGGGGGTCTCTAGAAAAGCGGAATCGTTCAAAGTTTAATAACTGACTGAATTTATTTTATACAATCCTAAGGCTTTCCATGAATGTATAAATCCTGTCTAAGGTACGGGTCCATATTTCATGTTAATAACCTCCAGAAGAAAGAAGAGATCCAGATTCAACACACAGTAACACAGGCATTGATGTAGTAGACCAAAGAAAAACATTTGATGGGTAAAAAGCCACTTGCTAGAGGATGAATTCCATCATCTATTTGATTGTAACAAATACGATGAAGAGTGTAATAGTTACTTACCAATTTGCTATATTTGCAACCCAAATGCTTATAAATTCCAGTCTTCATAAACTTCAAAAATATAAACAGACCCTCAGCAGAGTACCTTGATTGGTAAAGATATTACTTAATTATTACTAAGGATAGTGAACTAGAAAAAATGATACAATGTGTGTGTGAGTGTGTGTGTGTGTGTGTGTGTGTGTGTGAGAGAGAGAAAAAGAGTGTGCTTATCCTTTGTTTACATGTGTTCATATGCTTTAATTTATTCAACTACATATGCAAGTATGCATGAAGAGGATGGAAGCAGGAAAGAATGAGTGGATGATACAAAGAATAAGTTTGTTTCTGTTCTTGACATTTTCCATGTTGTTTTTTGTTCTTTTTTTTTATATTAGCTGTCATAAAGTGACCAGTGAGTGTATGTGAATGAGAGATACTATATATAATGATAGGGATGCGTGTGAAAGTGTATGGATACAATTTGAATTTCTCGAAACCCCTTAGAGGGTGAGAGAGTAAAGAATGTGTTGAATCTCTAATAATTGCTGCTGAAATGACCGAAATGTATACAGAGCAGCCCCAATGTACTTGACGAAGTAAAAAAGCTGATTGATTTGAAACACTTTGTGTATAACAAGTGTGCAATCTGGCAACATCATTTCCTTGTTATTTATTGACTGATTACATGGAAGAAACTTTTTTTTCTTTTATGCGGTGAATAAGATTGTGAGAAAGCATGTAAACTGCAGGACCCTTGACATAAATCCCTGGGAGTTATGAGAAAAACAAAAAAGCAAATTACGAAAAGAAAACAAAGAAAGAGAGTAGCAAACTGCCATGTGGAGAAGAGACTTGCCAACCTCGGGAAATAGTGGAGGTCCTGAAAAGGACCGTTAGTAGGGATGATAAGCACCGACGAGTAGGTAGGTAGCAGAGGCAGCAGCAGTTTATTTGCCACCGCTTGGAGGCTTCTGAGTTTTCTTGGGGAGGAGGACGGCCTGGATGTTGGGCAGCACACCACCTTGAGCGATGGTGACGCCAGAGAGAAGCTTGTTCAACTCCTCATCGTTACGGATGGCCAGCTGCAGGTGACGGGGGATGATTCTCGTCTTCTTGTTGTCGCGAGCGGCGTTGCCAGCCAACTCCAAGACCTCAGCAGCCAGATACTCGAGCACGGCAGCTAGGTAGACGGGAGCTCCAGCACCCACGCGCTCGGCATAGTTGCCTTTGCGAAGCAGACGATGGATACGTCCCACAGGGAACTGCAGACCGGCGCGAGACGAGCGACTCTTGCTCTTTCCCTTCACTTTGCCTCCCTTGCCACGGCCAGACATGATGCGAGCGTTAAGTCAAGTTGCGAAGAGCGAACGACGTGCGAGCGAGCGAGCGAGCGAGCGAGCGTAGCGTAAACAGCGAGCTGTCTGTTTGTGTAAGCCTGGCGGCGGGGATTTTTTACCTTATATACTCGCGCTCGGGCGGCGCATGTGTACGACTTTCCGATACGGCCGTGCCGTCCTTGCGCTTTCACCCTTCAGCCGCACGATAAAAGGGCGAGACAGCCCGCGCGCTCCATTCATTCGCTTCCTTCACTCTGCTGCACGACGCACCATGGCTCCTAAAGTGAGTTCGAAAGGCGCCAAGAAAGCCGGCAAGGCTAAAGCCGTTCGCTCCGGAGATAAGAAAAAGAAGAGGAAGCGAAAGGAAAGCTATGCCATCTACATCTACAAGGTGTTGAAGCAGGTGCATCCTGATACTGGTATCAGCAGCAAGGCCATGTCCATCATGAACAGCTTCGTCAACGACATCTTCGAGAGAATCGCTGCCGAAGCTTCCCGCCTGGCGCACTACAACAAGCGCTCTACCATCACCAGCCGCGAGATCCAGACAGCTGTGCGCCTCTTGCTGCCAGGTGAGCTGGCCAAGCACGCCGTGTCCGAGGGCACCAAGGCCGTCACCAAGTACACCAGCAGCAAATAAACTTATTTGCACACCTGACACTACTGCTAAACTTCGTCACACAGGTCCTTTTCAGGACCACCACATTTTCTCGGTGGAGACATTACTCTTCTTCACGCAAGTTTGCCGCCGCCCCCTCGCTCGCTTTTTCTCACTAATTCATTCATTAATTATCATTATTATTGTAAATGAGTAGTGATTTTAATTTTTCGACAGGTGAGTCGGTGTCTGTTTTACAGTATCTTTGTTCATTCCAATTCTATTACTTGACTAGTTATTCCTGTCCTGCAAAGTCTCGCTGCATCAGCAGAAGCTTTATCTTTCGCTCCCGTCAAAAATTTGCCACATCACGTTTTATGTGCATAAAAAAGAAAAGCTGCTGATCGTCACACCAACGCACTGCACACACGCGCCGCAATGCAACCTCCCTCCTGTTCAAGTATACTCCCCCCACCCACACTCGATATTGCCCCCACTAATGTCTAACTAAGTACTGTCTTTGTTTGTTTGTATCAGTCATCAGTACTGTTGTTTACATTTCCGTCCTTTGTATCCTGTCCGTGTCTCAAGCGCTAAGACCACTCTTCTTACGGACATGAGTATGCGCTATATCGATCACGCGATGATGATGATGATTAATATTATTATTATTATTATTATTAAACGTCACCAGCAGCACACCTTTTGTTGTTACTATTTACACCTGACTGCCCACAAGCAGCTAATTTTTGTCCCGTCTCTCGCTAGCCCTTTCCTTTTTCGTTCCTCGTCAATGATTAATATTGGTGGTCTAAACATAACAGAATTTAAATTGCTATCCAACCAGCAGACGGTGCGAGTAAGCGAAACGTGCACACACACACACACACACAGAGTTACAAACTTGACACCACAGTTAAAAAAAAAAACCCAAACAAACAAAAAATGAACCTCGTTCAAGAAAACAGAAAGGATAGCAAACTTCGCGAGAGAAGTTGACGACTCATCTGAAATAAGTGGGTGGCTCTGAAAAGAGCCTAGAGTTCGGTTGACGATATTGGCCAACGCACAACAGCACCAGCAGCAGCAGCAGCACCAGCAGCTGTTTGTTTATGCGCGCTCACCGCGGATACGGCGGGCCAGCTGGATGTCCTTGGGCATGATGGTGACACGCTTGGCGTGAATGGCGCACAGGTTGGTGTCCTCGAACAGACCCACCAGGTAAGCCTCGCTAGCCTCCTGCAGAGCCATGACAGCAGAGCTCTGGAAACGCAGGTCAGTCTTGAAGTCCTGTGCAATTTCGCGCACCAGACGCTGGAAGGGCAGTTTGCGGATCAGCAGCTCTGTGCTCTTCTGGTAACGACGAATTTCACGAAGAGCGACAGTGCCTGGCCTGTAACGATGGGGTTTCTTCACACCTCCTGTAGCTGGGGCGCTTTTGCGGGCGGCCTTGGTGGCCAGCTGTTTGCGGGGCGCCTTGCCTCCGGTGGATTTGCGAGCGGTTTGCTTGGTACGTGCCATTGCAAATGTCTAGTTAGGCGGCGAGTCGACGACGATTTCCAACAATCTTAGCTAGCTAGAGCGCAAGATAGGGAGAAACTACATTCCCACACAACCCACCCAAGCATTTATAAAGCCTTCGACGGCGGCTCATTGGTCCGCCAATCGGCAACTCGAAATGAAACGTGTTGTCATTAACGTAGCTTGCGATTGGTTGCCTCAAAATAAAGCCATGCAAGCAGCGGCGAAAAGTGGATGGGAGCACCACCAGAGGTTGGGTGGGGACAGGACACAGCTTTAACTTTCTTTCGCATTCCTATTAAAATTACCGCTTTCCCAAACAGCAACAGCAGCAGCAGCCACCACCACCACAACAACAACGACGACGACGACGACGAAATGTGACGTAGAAGCGTGTGAAAATGTTTCGATTGTGCTACTGTAATGATGCTTTGTTATGTTGCGTGTGCGTTCGTGATGTCGACGATCGCATGTTTATTTTATACTTTGCATGCAGTGTTTGTGTGAATCACAGCATGGTCAGTAGCGGGTCCGAAACTTTCTGTGATTAGTACATCTATTTCTTTTACAGGCTGCGGACGAGTGGATCGATGAGCCTCTTGACTTTGGTCTACAGACATATGCATCATGATGTTTAATAGTAAATGTAGTAGTAGTAGTAGTAGTAGTGGTGGTGGTATTCAAAGCTCTAATGACGCGTACTGTAATGATCAAAGATCAACGATAGAAGCATGGAAATAAAATACTAATACTTTCAGAAAAATGTTGACGAAAGAAGACAAACAGAAGACAAAAGAACGATGGAGGCGAGAAAGGATGGAAGAACATGGCCGCACGCGTAAATAAATAAATAAATAAATAAAAAAGGTGAGGTTTGATGTATTGATTACTACTTAAAATGATCGAGGTGAGGAGAACTGGTTAATTGTTTGTTGCTATTGTTTTTGTTTGAAAGACTTTTGTGGTGGTGTATGATGTTAGCTGAGCCACGCATTGTCTGTCTTGCATGATAATAATTAAGTGTCATAATATGAGGATGGCTGTAATGTGTGCATGAATGAGAAGTGTGCGTGTAAATAATGGGAGATGTAAGTACGGGGAATGATTATTATGATGTGGTTAACTGTGAGGAATTGAATTTGGTTTCTTTGTTGATGGTGTAAAAACTGCCAAGTAAAAAGTGGTTGGGTTGGAAAATGTAGGTACTGTGTGTGGTGGCTTTGACGAGTTGTCGACACAAAACGAAAAGGGCAGAGAGGAGAGACTAAATAAAATTGGAGGGAGGGAGGGAGGGAGGGGCTAGACACAGACGACACTTAATGAAGGAAGACGCGCGATGAGTAAAATATATAGTAGTGGTAAACAAAGAGCAGCAGCAAACTTTTCGCAGAGAGAATATTACCTGCCATCTGGATTAAGAGGGGGCTCTGAAAAGAGCCTAAAGGGTTGATTGGAAGAAGTTGAGCAGCAGCAGCAGCAGCAGGTGAAAAGCGCTTACTAACCACCGAAGCCGTACAGAGTGCGGCCCTGGCGTTTCAAGGCGTAAACGACATCCATGGCGGTCACGGTCTTTCTCTTGGCATGCTCGGTGTAGGTGACGGCGTCACGGATGACATTCTCGAGGAAAACCTTGAGAACACCACGAGTTTCTTCGTAGATGAGACCAGAGATACGTTTGACACCACCACGGCGTGCAAGACGACGAATGGCAGGCTTGGTGATACCCTGGATGTTGTCACGCAGAACTTTGCGGTGACGCTTGGCGCCTCCTTTGCCCAAACCCTTACCACCTTTACCACGACCAGACATGTTTGCTCTACTCGATCGCTGTCAGCAACGCAGACAAATGTTAAGCGCAAGGCGGCCAGCAGCTCTTTTATCACGGCCAGGCGGACCTGCTAGAGAGGCTCTACAAAGCGCGTGTAAGCTTTCAATCCACCAATCAAATGCAACGTAGTTTAGGCTGTTTGGCGACCAAGCTAGCTAGCACCCTGTATTTTCCACCGTGTGCTTGTGCGCTTGTGCTTATTCGTGCAAGAGACAAGAGACAGAGAGAAAACAAGAAAGGATATTAACTGCTTGCTTTATATAAATAAATAAATAAATAATCTGTAAGCGTGTAAAAGCTGGCCATCGGACACAGCGCGGAATATCTGCAGAATCGTCCGTGGTACACAAAACATCAGAGAGCAAGCAGTGCTTGCAAGCAGTAAGCCAACTCGACGATGCTCTCTTTCCCTAGTTTGTATTGTATTGAGCATTTCAATTCGAGTTTACTTTATTTTAATTCATCTCTCCTGATATCTAAGCTGATCCCTATGCTGCAGCCATTTGCTGAAATTACACAATGTTCCTTTCTCACAAACTTACACAGAGTTATAGTTAGCTATAGGTTGCAACAGTCTTTGAAGGAAGTAATAATTAAGCTACTAAAAGCGAAAGGTGCGCGTTGAGATCTGGTATAACCTCCAATTAAATTTTTTTCAAGAAAACAAAACAACATCGGAAAATAAACGACGAGATGCATGTTAGCTTTAGCTGTGGTGATTCGTATAAACGGTACACGTTAAATCGACTGACTGACACATCTTATGGAGGGAGTATATATATATATATATGTACGCAGCGCGCCTCTGCCCCTTTTGAACAGATGCTCTATATACAGTTGAAAATTGACAAACATACGACGGCTTAAGGCCCTTTTCTAAAAACTTATTGACAAGTAATTTTATTTGCACTCGCCACGATGCGTGTTTTAAACATTGCATCCTTAACTGAAGAAAGTATGGTATCTATAGTGTGCTGTCTGTTTTTATACTGTTCGAATCATATCCAAATTGCATGATGTAATCATCTAGTACTACATGTTATAAATATTACTGCATGTATGAACCATTGTCTTTCCTTAGAAACAAAAGATATTGGTTGTGACAATGAATAGTGGGACTTCTTCACAGCGTCGAAAAAGGTGGTAAATTGTCTCCCTTATACTGCCACACAAGGTACTTGCACACATGCACTGCTATAGTTATCTTTTAGCCCCCATAGACTCGCTCAACGTGTGTGTATCTAAAGCTGCACAGGCGATTCTGCACTGATTTGATTGATTGATTGATTGATTGATTGATTGATTGTTTTTGTAAAAATACTCTTTGAGGTCTTTAATATCTTAAAAAAATTTCAGTATTTTGTTCCCACTTGCTGCAGCGTCTGGGCATCCTTGTGTTTTCAGTTATTATTTCATAGTAGCATTTACATTTAGAGCGTCTTGTTATGGACTTGATCACTTTTACAGATTTGGGGGTCTCTAGAAAAGCGGAATCGTTCAAAGTTTAATAACTGACTGAATTTATTTTATACAATCCTAAGGCTTTCCATGAATGTATAAATCCTGTCTAAGGTACGGGTCCATATTTCATGTTAATAACCTCCAGAAGAAAGAAGAGATCCAGATTCAACACACAGTAACACAGGCATTGATGTAGTAGACCAAAGAAAAACATTTGATGGGTAAAAAGCCACTTGCTAGAGGATGAATTCCATCATCTATTTGATTGTAACAAATACGATGAAGAGTGTAATAGTTACTTACCAATTTGCTATATTTGCAACCCAAATGCTTATAAATTCCAGTCTTCATAAACTTCAAAAATATAAACAGACCCTCAGCAGAGTACCTTGATTGGTAAAGATATTACTTAATTATTACTAAGGATAGTGAACTAGAAAAAATGATACAATGTGTGTGTGAGTGTGTGTGTGTGTGTGTGTGTGTGTGTGAGAGAGAGAAAAAGAGTGTGCTTATCCTTTGTTTACATGTGTTCATATGCTTTAATTTATTCAACTACATATGCAAGTATGCATGAAGAGGATGGAAGCAGGAAAGAATGAGTGGATGATACAAAGAATAAGTTTGTTTCTGTTCTTGACATTTTCCATGTTGTTTTTTGTTCTTTTTTTTTATATTAGCTGTCATAAAGTGACCAGTGAGTGTATGTGAATGAGAGATACTATATATAATGATAGGGATGCGTGTGAAAGTGTATGGATACAATTTGAATTTCTCGAAACCCCTTAGAGGGTGAGAGAGTAAAGAATGTGTTGAATCTCTAATAATTGCTGCTGAAATGACCGAAATGTATACAGAGCAGCCCCAATGTACTTGACGAAGTAAAAAAGCTGATTGATTTGAAACACTTTGTGTATAACAAGTGTGCAATCTGGCAACATCATTTCCTTGTTATTTATTGACTGATTACATGGAAGAAACTTTTTTTTCTTTTATGCGGTGAATAAGATTGTGAGAAAGCATGTAAACTGCAGGACCCTTGACATAAATCCCTGGGAGTTATGAGAAAAACAAAAAAGCAAATTACGAAAAGAAAAGAAAACAAAGAAAGAGAGTAGCAAACTGCCATGTGGAGAAGAGACTTGCCAACCTCGGGAAATAGTGGAGGTCCTGAAAAGGACCGTTAGTAGGGATGATAAGCACCGACGAGTAGGTAGGTAGCAGAGGCAGCAGCAGTTTATTTGCCACCGCTTGGAGGCTTCTGAGTTTTCTTGGGGAGGAGGACGGCCTGGATGTTGGGCAGCACACCACCTTGAGCGATGGTGACGCCAGAGAGAAGCTTGTTCAACTCCTCATCGTTACGGATGGCCAGCTGCAGGTGACGGGGGATGATTCTCGTCTTCTTGTTGTCGCGAGCGGCGTTGCCAGCCAACTCCAAGACCTCAGCAGCCAGATACTCGAGCACGGCAGCTAGGTAGACGGGAGCTCCAGCACCCACGCGCTCGGCATAGTTGCCTTTGCGAAGCAGACGATGGATACGTCCCACAGGGAACTGCAGACCGGCGCGAGACGAGCGACTCTTGCTCTTTCCCTTCACTTTGCCTCCCTTGCCACGGCCAGACATGATGCGAGCGTTAAGTCAAGTTGCGAAGAGCGAACGACGTGCGAGCGAGCGAGCGAGCGAGCGAGCGTAGCGTAAACAGCGAGCTGTCTGTTTGTGTAAGCCTGGCGGCGGGGATTTTTTACCTTATATACTCGCGCTCGGGCGGCGCATGTGTACGACTTTCCGATACGGCCGTGCCGTCCTTGCGCTTTCACCCTTCAGCCGCACGATAAAAGGGCGAGACAGCCCGCGCGCTCCATTCATTCGCTTCCTTCACTCTGCTGCACGACGCACCATGGCTCCTAAAGTGAGTTCGAAAGGCGCCAAGAAAGCCGGCAAGGCTAAAGCCGTTCGCTCCGGAGATAAGAAAAAGAAGAGGAAGCGAAAGGAAAGCTATGCCATCTACATCTACAAGGTGTTGAAGCAGGTGCATCCTGATACTGGTATCAGCAGCAAGGCCATGTCCATCATGAACAGCTTCGTCAACGACATCTTCGAGAGAATCGCTGCCGAAGCTTCCCGCCTGGCGCACTACAACAAGCGCTCTACCATCACCAGCCGCGAGATCCAGACAGCTGTGCGCCTCTTGCTGCCAGGTGAGCTGGCCAAGCACGCCGTGTCCGAGGGCACCAAGGCCGTCACCAAGTACACCAGCAGCAAATAAACTTATTTGCACACCTGACACTACTGCTAAACTTCGTCACACAGGTCCTTTTCAGGACCACCACATTTTCTCGGTGGAGACATTACTCTTCTTCACGCAAGTTTGCCGCCGCCCCCTCGCTCGCTTTTTCTCACTAATTCATTCATTAATTATCATTATTATTGTAAATGAGTAGTGATTTTAATTTTTCGACAGGTGAGTCGGTGTCTGTTTTACAGTATCTTTGTTCATTCCAATTCTATTACTTGACTAGTTATTCCTGTCCTGCAAAGTCTCGCTGCATCAGCAGAAGCTTTATCTTTCGCTCCCGTCAAAAATTTGCCACATCACGTTTTATGTGCATAAAAAAGAAAAGCTGCTGATCGTCACACCAACGCACTGCACACACGCGCCGCAATGCAACCTCCCTCCTGTTCAAGTATACTCCCCCCACCCACACTCGATATTGCCCCCACTAATGTCTAACTAAGTACTGTCTTTGTTTGTTTGTATCAGTCATCAGTACTGTTGTTTACATTTCCGTCCTTTGTATCCTGTCCGTGTCTCAAGCGCTAAGACCACTCTTCTTACGGACATGAGTATGCGCTATATCGATCACGCGATGATGATGATGATTAATATTATTATTATTATTAAACGTCACCAGCAGCACACCTTTTGTTGTTACTATTTACACCTGACTGCCCACAAGCAGCTAATTTTTGTCCCGTCTCTCGCTAGCCCTTTCCTTTTTCGTTCCTCGTCAATGATTAATATTGGTGGTCTAAACATAACAGAATTTAAATTGCTATCCAACCAGCAGACGGTGCGAGTAAGCGAAACGTGCACACACACACACAGAGTTACAAACTTGACACCACAGTTAAAAAAAAAAACCCAAACAAACAAAAAATGAACCTCGTTCAAGAAAACAGAAAGGATAGCAAACTTCGCGAGAGAAGTTGACGACTCATCTGAAATAAGTGGGTGGCTCTGAAAAGAGCCTAGAGTTCGGTTGACGATATTGGCCAACGCACAACAGCACCAGCAGCAGCAGCACCAGCAGCTGTTTGTTTATGCGCGCTCACCGCGGATACGGCGGGCCAGCTGGATGTCCTTGGGCATGATGGTGACACGCTTGGCGTGAATGGCGCACAGGTTGGTGTCCTCGAACAGACCCACCAGGTAAGCCTCGCTAGCCTCCTGCAGAGCCATGACAGCAGAGCTCTGGAAACGCAGGTCAGTCTTGAAGTCCTGTGCAATTTCGCGCACCAGACGCTGGAAGGGCAGTTTGCGGATCAGCAGCTCTGTGCTCTTCTGGTAACGACGAATTTCACGAAGAGCGACAGTGCCTGGCCTGTAACGATGGGGTTTCTTCACACCTCCTGTAGCTGGGGCGCTTTTGCGGGCGGCCTTGGTGGCCAGCTGTTTGCGGGGCGCCTTGCCTCCGGTGGATTTGCGAGCGGTTTGCTTGGTACGTGCCATTGCAAATGTCTAGTTAGGCGGCGAGTCGACGACGATTTCCAACAATCTTAGCTAGCTAGAGCGCAAGATAGGGAGAAACTACATTCCCACACTTTTTGTTGTTGTTGTTGTTGTTGGTTTTGAAAGGGAAAGTGCTTCCACCTCTCGGTGATTTCGCACTGTGGGGGATGGGGTCTTTGGGGAGTGTGGGGAAAGGGTTGCTGTTTTGTGGTGCCTGATGCGTGGTTTCACTTCTGTGCGTGCCCTCTATTTTTGTGGGTGTTTAGGTTTTCCAAGTCTGCATGGGTGGTGTATTGTATTTGTGCCCTCTTCATCCATTATTGGTCTGCCAAGTTTGCATGAGTCGTTACAGTGCTGCTGCCCTCTTTCCTCCTGCTGCTGCTGGTGCCGTTTGTTGCCAGTGTTTAGGGGTCCTGCCACGTGTACCGTGGTGGTGTATTGTGTTTCTTTGTTTGGTTCCATGTATTGCTCTTCCTCAATTTTTTTTTTTTTTTTTTTAAATTTTTTTTTTCCAGTGTGGATGGCTATGTTGTCCTGTTTACCCCTATTCTTATTTTATATTAGACTAGAGTTTGGGTGGCTTGTTGCTATAACTGCTACTAGTGACAGTATACTGTTCCATAGTTCTTTAGGTGGGTTGAGGCAGTTTCTGAGGTTTAGTCCCAGCCTATACTTATCTAGGAAATGTTTTAGTTCTTCTCTCTCTGGTTTATTTTCATTGCATTCCAACAGTACATGCGGGGTGCTAAGTCTGTCCCCACAGGCACATGAAGGTGGGTCTTTATACATTTTATAATATTCTCCACTAAGCCTCATTCTGGTTATTTTAGTTTGGTCCGACCTGATTGATGTTAGGTACATCAAGGTGAGACTAGGCTGGTCGTCTATCAGTCTTCTAGTACCTATACCTTCATTTTTGTATTTTTCTTGCCACCTTATTTTTATTGCTGGTTTTATAGCTATTTTTCTCTCTGCTGGTGAAATAGAGATGTTTAGGGTGGTGACTTTAGGGTTATTTTCTTGTTTTACTGCCAGTTTAGCTAGTTTATCTGCCTCTTCATTTCCTTTTATTCCTATGTGGGAAGGAACCCAAAGGAACTTAATGTCTCCCTGTTTCTGGTTGATTTTCTTTATGATGGACAGTACCTTGTATACTATATCTATTCTGTTTGAGGATTTGTTTTTTAAAGCCTGAAGTGCTGACAGTGAATCTGAAATTACTACATATTGTTGTTGCGTTGTGTCCTTCATTCCGAGATGGAGTGTATGGAGAGCTGTCAGTATGGCCGTCAACTCAGCTGTAAAAATTGAAGTGTGTTTTGGGAGTCTGCTGGAGATGGTGATGTTACCGGGTTGGTATACTCCTAATCCGGTTGTGTTTGTCACTGGGTCATGAGATCCATCAGTATAAATCTGCACGTGTTCTTTGTATGTGGTGTTTAGCTTGAGCTTTGTTTCTGCAGTGATTTGGGCTTGGTGTTGTTCTTTGTTGTATTTGGTGAGGTCAAGGTCTATCTGTGGGTGTGGAAGTGTCCAGGGTGGTGTTTGTATGTTGTCTGGTGGGTAAGGAGCTGTTATGTTAGTTTCTGCTCCCTTTGTGTTTTCTAAGTGTTGTATGTGTTGTTGTAGTGTGGGCTGTGGGGTGGGGCGGCCTGTTCTGTGTCTGTGGGGTTGAATATGAATCTGTCGGACTGGATGGTCAGGAGGGAGACATTGAATTTTGTAGTAGTAGCTAGCTGTCCTTTCTTTTATTATTAATTCTATAGGTTTCTGACCTGTTTCCGCCAGTATTGCTAGGTTTGGTGTGTACGATGGTACTCCCAGAACTACTTTTAGTGCCCTGGCCTGTACTGACTGAAGTTTAGCTAGTTGGTTTACTCTAAGGTGGACTAGCAGTGGGGCTGCGTATAGTAGTCTAGACATGACATGGGCCTGATAGAGGTTAAGGAGAGATTTAGGATTAGTTCCCCAGTTATTTCCACTAACTACTCTCATTAGGTTTATTCCTTTTTTGGCAGATTTTGTTATTTTGTCTACATACGGGGTCCAGCTTGTTTTTTCCGAGAAGATAACTCCTAGAAATTGTATCTGTGGACTGTAGTCAAGGGTTGTTTGGTTTAGTGTTAATTTGGGGTATTCTGTCTTCTGGTTTGGTTTTTGGAATATTATTGCCTGTGTTTTGGTGGCTGAAAGTTTAAAGCCATTATATTTGAGCCACTTTGCTATTTCATGCAGATCCTCCTGTATCTTATCTATTCCTATGATTTTAGGTCTGTTGGGGTCATTTGTTGGGCGTATTTCTACTTTTCCTAGGAGGGACGTGTCGTCCGCAAACTGTTTAACTTTGACATGTTTTACACATTTGGGGAGGTCTGCTATCATTATGTTAAAGAGTAAGGGACTGAGGACGCTTCCCTGTGGGACTCCATTTTCTAGTGGTACCTCGTTGGAAGTTTGATCCTCAATTCTTACAGCTATTTTTCTGTTTGTTAAGAAGGATTGGATTAGTTGCACTATTCTGTTTGGGGTGCCTATGCGGAGGAGTTTCTGAAGCAGGCCCTCATGCCAAAGCATATCGTAGGCTTTTTCTATGTCTAGAAAAACTCCGCACAGGTTCACTCTTTTTTCCGTGTGGGCATTGATAATTTCCTGCTGCAGTGCTGTTATGTGATCCATAGTGCTTCGTTTCTTCCTAAAACCACTTTGCTCTGGGGGCAGGATGTTGTTGGCCTCGCAAAAGTGGTTTAATCTCTTCTTAATAATTGTCTCAAATGTCTTGCCTAGTTGCGAGGTTAGCGCTATTGGTCTGTAGCTAGATGGGGCTGACTTTGCTTTGCCTGGTTTGGGGATGGGGACCACTGTGGCCCTTTTCCACATTTTAGGGAAACAACTTCTTTCAAGAATATCATTGAAGAGCTCTAAGATAAGGTGTTTGGTTTTCTGATGGCAGTTTTTTAGCATTTGGTAAGTGATAAGATCTGGGCCTGGAGCTGATCCTAACGTTTTGGTTGATAGGGCTTGCTCTAGTTCTTCTATAGTTATTCTGTTTGTTAGTTTGAAAGGATCTTCTTGGTTTAGCGGGGGAAGGAAGTTATTTTCTGCCTGTTCTTTGAATAACTTAAAGTCTGGGTCTAAGTTAGAGTCTGAGCTGACTTCTTGAAATTGTTCGGCCAGTAGGTTTGCTTTTTCTAGGTTTGTCTCATATTTGGTACCTTCTTTTATCAGGGTGGGCATGGTGGATCTTGGCCCTTGATTTAATCTTTTGATCTTTCTCCAGCTATCATTTAGGTTAGCATTTAGGTCTAGAGATTCTGTGAACCTGTGCCATTCCTCTTTTTTGGCTTGGAGGATAGTGCTTTTTGCTGCAGCTTTGGCCTTTTTGTATTCTAATCTGTTTTCTATGGTCTTGTGGCTTTTCCATATCTTAAGTTTATGTTTCCTGTTCTTAATTGCTTGTTCACATTTCTTGGTCCACCAGGCTTGCCCAGCATACCTGTACTCCTTACCATTTCCATTTGGTGTTGCTGATTTGATTGCTTTAGTGATGCTATCTGTCAGTTTTTCAGTCTTGGTGTCTATGTCGTCGTCAGGGAGCCATATCTCATTCACTTCTGTTAGTGACTCGTACAGGGTCCAGTGAGTTCTTTTAGTGTTTATTCTAGAGATTAGGGGACTTGGTTGGCTTATTTTAGTATCTGGCATGGAGATTATAATTGGAAAGTGGTCACTCCCTAACGTGTCTTCTTCGTAAACTTCCCATTCTAAAACATTTGCTAGTTCTGGGGTACAGAGAGATAGATCTATGGTTGAAGTTGAGTCTGTGGAGCCCTGACAGAACACATGCGTGGGTTGGCCATTGTTTAGCAAACAGACCCTTGCATCTTCCATGGCTTCTTCTATCATTTTACCTCCTTTGTCTGCTTTTGGGTTTTCCCTATCCCAGAGTGGGTTTTTAGCATTAAAGTCTCCCAGTATTAGGTTCCCTGACTGGAGTAATCTTGTTAAGTCTTCTACTGTTATTGAATTATATTTGGTTTGGTTGGATATGTACGCGTTTGTTATTTTTAGCTTTTTCCGGATGGAAACGTGATTTCTACACCTACTGCCTCAATTTCAGGATTTAGGTTATGGTCTATTTCTGTAGCTGTTATTTCGCTTTTGATATAGATTGCTACTCCCCCTCCTTTATGCGGTTTAGGTCTTGATTTAAATATTGGTGGGTATTTATAGTTTGAAATTTGGATTGGTTCTTTTGTGAAATTTGTTTCCTGCAGGGCGATCACTTCTGGCCTATTATTTTTTATAAAGTTGAGTAACTCGCTTTTATTACTATTTAGTGCCCTGCAGTTCCACTGTATAAATCTTATTGTTTGCTTAGACATTTTCGTTTAAAATTGTGAGGAGACCTGATAGAGTTCTTATCATTTTAGTCAGACTCGGTACATCAAGTGTCCGTAGGTCTTTGGTGGTCTGTTTCACGTTTGTGACGTAGTCGTCAATTTGGGTCATCAGGGTCAATATTTCCTTTTTCAGCAGGGTCAGGTCGTCTGGTGGAGTTGTCTTGTCGCTCTTTGTTTTCTGGTGTTCTTCTTTATTCTTTGTTAAGTCTTCTATTGTTGTCTCTATGTTGTCGCTCGCCGTGATTGTCTGTGGAGTCTTTGTCTGTGTTGTCTCCGTCTGTGGTGTCTCCGTCTGTAGTGTAGTCTGCTGCGCTGGTGGAAGCTGTTCCCTCTTCTCACTGGTTAGCTCGGATCGAGCGTTAGTTTTTTCTTTGTGGGTCCAGTATTTTTCGCTGGAAGTTTTGAGCGCTTCGCTGTATGTAAGTTTACCTGTCGCGCATATTTGGCTGGCTTGTCTGTGGATTATTTTGGAGGGGCATCCACCATACCTTGCACTGTGGCCAGATTCTCCACAGTTTATGCAGACGAACTCCTGGTGGTCTTTTACGCTGCAGTTTCTAGTGTCGTGTGTACCTCCGCAGCGCCCACATACAGCTCTTAGCTTGCACTGGTCCGCAATGTGACCAAAGCCGTTGCAGTTAAAGCACTGTCTTTCTGTTTGATTGAATTGCTCTACTCTATATGTCAGTAATCCTATTTTGATGCTCGTGGGAGTTTCACTATCTATAAATTCCATTAAAATTGCTTTACTAGGTGTTATTTTTCCCTTGGCTTTTATGTTGAATCTTTTGACAGCCCTGCTTTTGGGTCGCCCTGTTTGATCCATCATCCTGTTAATGTCCTCCAGACTTTCTTCTAGAGAAATATTTTTAATGACACCAAGCCCCTTCTTCTGTCTTGGCTGTTTGTTTTGTTTGCCAGGGACGTAGCAGGTCACGCTGATGCCTAGGAAATTTTTAATCTCCGTTGCATTCCTTTGTTGGGCTGGGTCTTTACAGCCTATAATCAATTTGTTGGATCGTATTGAGGGTCTTACTTCCTCTACGTCTCCAATCTTTTCATTGATTTCTCTGGACATTCGTGAGGGGCCTGCTGTCACGATGTTCTTGTTTCCTTTCTCATTGGGGATGATGATAACTGGAAAGGGTAGCTGGGGGATGGTATTGTCTTGTGCTCTTGTCCTCTGTCTTGGTTGTAATTTCTTTCTTCTATTTTTAGTAGTTACGGTCTGGAAGCCGTCGTCTGAGTCAGAGTCAGAGACCTCGTTTATGTTACTGTCACTTTCACATTCAGTCCGTTCGTCTGGGTCGTTGGTTTTCATACTGTATTCGTTCCCTTTGATGGTGTCTGATGAGTCACAGCTACTTGATTCGCTAAGGTAGAGGTCGTCATTTATGTTTATCATATCCTGCTTTCTAGCGGCACTACGGGTTACTCTTTTACCTGCTTCCTTCTTAGTGAAAGGATTTACCTTTCTGGTTTGTTTGGGGGAGTCCCCCATTTAGACCGTTTTCTACCTCAGTTTGGTCGGGTTAGTAATGTAGGTGCAAAAAAGTAAAAGCAAGTTCGATACATCAAAGGGGGTAAGGGGGATATTCAACTAGACTATGGAAGTATGTAGCTTAACAACAGCTAAAGTGAAAGGAAATAAGGGAATAGGGGAGAAAAGGGCGGGCGATTATGGAAACAATAAAGGATAAGAGGACAGAACAGGGAAATGAGCGCGAGGGAAAAAAAAAAAAAAAAAAGGGGGGGGGAGAAAAAGGTTAAAATATAGAATAAGAGAAGGAGAGGGAAAGGGGCCTTTCAGCAGTGTCTGACTAATACAATGTAGTTAAAGTTTACTTATTACTGTGATATTTGAGGATGATTAGTAAGATTACTCACGGTTTTGTCCACCACCCGACTGCGCCTGGAAGCCGTCGACTATGGCGGAACAATACCACGTGGCGATACGTCAAGCTTTGCTTTCACCCACGATGCTTACACCTCGCTGGTTGAGCCTCGAATGCATTCCCACACAACCCACCCAAGCATTTATAAAGCCTTCGACGGCGGCTCATTGGTCCGCCAATCGGCAACTCGAAATGAAACGTGTTGTCATTAACGTAGCTTGCGATTGGTTGCCTCAAAATAAAGCCATGCAAGCAGCGGCGAAAAGTGGATGGGAGCACCACCAGAGGTTGGGTGGGGACAGGACACAGCTTTAACTTTCTTTCGCATTCCTATTAAAATTACCGCTTTCCCAAACAGCAACAGCAGCAGCAGCCACCACCACCACAACAACAACGACGACGACGACGACGAAATGTGACGTAGAAGCGTGTGAAAATGTTTCGATTGTGCTACTGTAATGATGCTTTGTTATGTTGCGTGTGCGTTCGTGATGTCGACGATCGCATGTTTATTTTATACTTTGCATGCAGTGTTTGTGTGAATCACAGCATGGTCAGTAGCGGGTCCGAAACTTTCTGTGATTAGTACATCTATTTCTTTTACAGGCTGCGGACGAGTGGATCGATGAGCCTCTTGACTTTGGTCTACAGACATATGCATCATGATGTTTAATAGTAAATGTAGTAGTAGTAGTAGTAGTAGTGGTGGTGGTATTCAAAGCTCTAATGACGCGTACTGTAATGATCAAAGATCAACGATAGAAGCATGGAAATAAAATACTAATACTTTCAGAAAAATGTTGACGAAAGAAGACAAACAGAAGACAAAAGAACGATGGAGGCGAGAAAGGATGGAAGAACATGGCCGCACGCGTAAATAAATAAATAAATAAATAAAAAAGGTGAGGTTTGATGTATTGATTACTACTTAAAATGATCGAGGTGAGGAGAACTGGTTAATTGTTTGTTGCTATTGTTTTTGTTTGAAAGACTTTTGTGGTGGTGTATGATGTTAGCTGAGCCACGCATTGTCTGTCTTGCATGATAATAATTAAGTGTCATAATATGAGGATGGCTGTAATGTGTGCATGAATGAGAAGTGTGCGTGTAAATAATGGGAGATGTAAGTACGGGGAATGATTATTATGATGTGGTTAACTGTGAGGAATTGAATTTGGTTTCTTTGTTGATGGTGTAAAAACTGCCAAGTAAAAAGTGGTTGGGTTGGAAAATGTAGGTACTGTGTGTGGTGGCTTTGACGAGTTGTCGACACAAAACGAAAAGGGCAGAGAGGAGAGACTAAATAAAATTGGAGGGAGGGAGGGAGGGAGGGGCTAGACACAGACGACACTTAATGAAGGAAGACGCGCGATGAGTAAAATATATAGTAGTGGTAAACAAAGAGCAGCAGCAAACTTTTCGCAGAGAGAATATTACCTGCCATCTGGATTAAGAGGGGGCTCTGAAAAGAGCCTAAAGGGTTGATTGGAAGAAGTTGAGCAGCAGCAGCAGGTGAAAAGCGCTTACTAACCACCGAAGCCGTACAGAGTGCGGCCCTGGCGTTTCAAGGCGTAAACGACATCCATGGCGGTCACGGTCTTTCTCTTGGCATGCTCGGTGTAGGTGACGGCGTCACGGATGACATTCTCGAGGAAAACCTTGAGAACACCACGAGTTTCTTCGTAGATGAGACCAGAGATACGTTTGACACCACCACGGCGTGCAAGACGACGAATGGCAGGCTTGGTGATACCCTGGATGTTGTCACGCAGAACTTTGCGGTGACGCTTGGCGCCTCCTTTGCCCAAACCCTTACCACCTTTACCACGACCAGACATGTTTGCTCTACTCGATCGCTGTCAGCAACGCAGACAAATGTTAAGCGCAAGGCGGCCAGCAGCTCTTTTATCACGGCCAGGCGGACCTGCTAGAGAGGCTCTACAAAGCGCGTGTAAGCTTTCAATCCACCAATCAAATGCAACGTAGTTTAGGCTGTTTGGCGACCAAGCTAGCTAGCACCCTGTATTTTCCACCGTGTGCTTGTGCGCTTGTGCTTATTCGTGCAAGAGACAAGAGACAGAGAGAAAACAAGAAAGGATATTAACTGCTTGCTTTATATAAATAAATAAATAATCTGTAAGCGTGTAAAAGCTGGCCATCGGACACAGCGCGGAATATCTGCAGAATCGTCCGTGGTACACAAAACATCAGAGAGCAAGCAGTGCTTGCAAGCAGTAAGCCAACTCGACGATGCTCTCTTTCCCTAGTTTGTATTGTATTGAGCATTTCAATTCGAGTTTACTTTATTTTAATTCATCTCTCCTGATATCTAAGCTGATCCCTATGCTGCAGCCATTTGCTGAAATTACACAATGTTCCTTTCTCACAAACTTACACAGAGTTATAGTTAGCTATAGGTTGCAACAGTCTTTGAAGGAAGTAATAATTAAGCTACTAAAAGCGAAAGGTGCGCGTTGAGATCTGGTATAACCTCCAATTAAATTTTTTTCAAGAAAACAAAACAACATCGGAAAATAAACGACGAGATGCATGTTAGCTTTAGCTGTGGTGATTCGTATAAACGGTACACGTTAAATCGACTGACTGACACATCTTATGGAGGGAGTATATATATATATATATGTACGCAGCGCGCCTCTGCCCCTTTTGAACAGATGCTCTATATACAGTTGAAAATTGACAAACATACGACGGCTTAAGGCCCTTTTCTAAAAACTTATTGACAAGTAATTTTATTTGCACTCGCCACGATGCGTGTTTTAAACATTGCATCCTTAACTGAAGAAAGTATGGTATCTATAGTGTGCTGTCTGTTTTTATACTGTTCGAATCATATCCAAATTGCATGATGTAATCATCTAGTACTACATGTTATAAATATTACTGCATGTATGAACCATTGTCTTTCCTTAGAAACAAAAGATATTGGTTGTGACAATGAATAGTGGGACTTCTTCACAGCGTCGAAAAAGGTGGTAAATTGTCTCCCTTATACTGCCACACAAGGTACTTGCACACATGCACTGCTATAGTTATCTTTTAGCCCCCATAGACTCGCTCAACGTGTGTGTATCTAAAGCTGCACAGGCGATTCTGCACTGATTTGATTGATTGATTGATTGATTGATTGATTGATTGTTTTTGTAAAAATACTCTTTGAGGTCTTTAATATCTTAAAAAAATTTCAGTATTTTGTTCCCACTTGCTGCAGCGTCTGGGCATCCTTGTGTTTTCAGTTATTATTTCATAGTAGCATTTACATTTAGAGCGTCTTGTTATGGACTTGATCACTTTTACAGATTTGGGGGTCTCTAGAAAAGCGGAATCGTTCAAAGTTTAATAACTGACTGAATTTATTTTATACAATCCTAAGGCTTTCCATGAATGTATAAATCCTGTCTAAGGTACGGGTCCATATTTCATGTTAATAACCTCCAGAAGAAAGAAGAGATCCAGATTCAACACACAGTAACACAGGCATTGATGTAGTAGACCAAAGAAAAACATTTGATGGGTAAAAAGCCACTTGCTAGAGGATGAATTCCATCATCTATTTGATTGTAACAAATACGATGAAGAGTGTAATAGTTACTTACCAATTTGCTATATTTGCAACCCAAATGCTTATAAATTCCAGTCTTCATAAACTTCAAAAATATAAACAGACCCTCAGCAGAGTACCTTGATTGGTAAAGATATTACTTAATTATTACTAAGGATAGTGAACTAGAAAAAATGATACAATGTGTGTGTGAGTGTGTGTGTGTGTGTGTGTGTGTGAGAGAGAGAAAAAGAGTGTGCTTATCCTTTGTTTACATGTGTTCATATGCTTTAATTTATTCAACTACATATGCAAGTATGCATGAAGAGGATGGAAGCAGGAAAGAATGAGTGGATGATACAAAGAATAAGTTTGTTTCTGTTCTTGACATTTTCCATGTTGTTTTTTGTTCTTTTTTTTTTTTATATTAGCTGTCATAAAGTGACCAGTGAGTGTATGTGAATGAGAGATACTATATATAATGATAGGGATGCGTGTGAAAGTGTATGGATACAATTTGAATTTCTCGAAACCCCTTAGAGGGTGAGAGAGTAAAGAATGTGTTGAATCTCTAATAATTGCTGCTGAAATGACCGAAATGTATACAGAGCAGCCCCAATGTACTTGACGAAGTAAAAAAGCTGATTGATTTGAAACACTTTGTGTATAACAAGTGTGCAATCTGGCAACATCATTTCCTTGTTATTTATTGACTGATTACATGGAAGAAACTTTTTTTTTCTTTTATGCGGTGAATAAGATTGTGAGAAAGCATGTAAACTGCAGGACCCTTGACATAAATCCCTGGGAGTTATGAGAAAAACAAAAAAGCAAATTACGAAAAGAAAAGAAAACAAAGAAAGAGAGTAGCAAACTGCCATGTGGAGAAGAGACTTGCCAACCTCGGGAAATAGTGGAGGTCCTGAAAAGGACCGTTAGTAGGGATGATAAGCACCGACGAGTAGGTAGGTAGCAGAGGCAGCAGCAGTTTATTTGCCACCGCTTGGAGGCTTCTGAGTTTTCTTGGGGAGGAGGACGGCCTGGATGTTGGGCAGCACACCACCTTGAGCGATGGTGACGCCAGAGAGAAGCTTGTTCAACTCCTCATCGTTACGGATGGCCAGCTGCAGGTGACGGGGGATGATTCTCGTCTTCTTGTTGTCGCGAGCGGCGTTGCCAGCCAACTCCAAGACCTCAGCAGCCAGATACTCGAGCACGGCAGCGAGGTAGACGGGAGCTCCAGCACCCACGCGCTCGGCATAGTTGCCTTTGCGAAGCAGACGATGGATACGTCCCACAGGGAACTGCAGACCGGCGCGAGACGAGCGACTCTTGCTCTTTCCCTTCACTTTGCCTCCCTTGCCACGGCCAGACATGATGCGAGCGTTAAGTTAAGTCAAGTTGCGAAGAGCGAACGACGTGCGAGCGAGCGAGCGAGCGAGCGAGCGAGCGTAGCGTAAACAGCGAGCTGTCTGTTTGTGTAAGCCTGGCGGCGGGGATTTTTTACCTTATATACTCGCGCTCGGGCGGCGCATGTGTACGACTTTCCGATACGGCCGTGCCGTCCTTGCGCTTTCACCCTTCAGCCGCACGATAAAAGGGCGAGACAGCCCGCGCGCTCCATTCATTCGCTTCCTTCACTCTGCTGCACGACGCACCATGGCTCCTAAAGTGAGTTCGAAAGGCGCCAAGAAAGCCGGCAAGGCTAAAGCCGTTCGCTCCGGAGATAAGAAAAAGAAGAGGAAGCGAAAGGAAAGCTATGCCATCTACATCTACAAGGTGTTGAAGCAGGTGCATCCTGATACTGGTATCAGCAGCAAGGCCATGTCCATCATGAACAGCTTCGTCAACGACATCTTCGAGAGAATCGCTGCCGAAGCTTCCCGCCTGGCGCACTACAACAAGCGCTCTACCATCACCAGCCGCGAGATCCAGACAGCTGTGCGCCTCTTGCTGCCAGGTGAGCTGGCCAAGCACGCCGTGTCCGAGGGCACCAAGGCCGTCACCAAGTACACCAGCAGCAAATAAACTTATTTGCACACCTGACACTACTGCTAAACTTCGTCACACAGGTCCTTTTCAGGACCACCACATTTTCTCGGTGGAGACATTACTCTTCTTCACGCAAGTTTGCCGCCGCCCCCTCGCTCGCTTTTTCTCACTAATTCATTCATTAATTATCATTATTATTGTAAATGAGTAGTGATTTTAATTTTTCGACAGGTGAGTCGGTGTCTGTTTTACAGTATCTTTGTTCATTCCAATTCTATTACTTGACTAGTTATTCCTGTCCTGCAAAGTCTCGCTGCATCAGCAGAAGCTTTATCTTTCGCTCCCGTCAAAAATTTGCCACATCACGTTTTATGTGCATAAAAAAGAAAAGCTGCTGATCGTCACACCAACGCACTGCACACACGCGCCGCAATGCAACCTCCCTCCTGTTCAAGTATACTCCCCCCACCCACACTCGATATTGCCCCCACTAATGTCTAACTAAGTACTGTCTTTGTTTGTTTGTATCAGTCATCAGTACTGTTGTTTACATTTCCGTCCTTTGTATCCTGTCCGTGTCTCAAGCGCTAAGACCACTCTTCTTACGGACATGAGTATGCGCTATATCGATCACGCGATGATGATGATGATTAATATTATTATTATTATTATTATTAAACGTCACCAGCAGCACACCTTTTGTTGTTACTATTTACACCTGACTGCCCACAAGCAGCTAATTTTTGTCCCGTCTCTCGCTAGCCCTTTCCTTTTTCGTTCCTCGTCAATGATTAATATTGGTGGTCTAAACATAACAGAATTTAAATTGCTATCCAACCAGCAGACGGTGCGAGTAAGCGAAACGTGCACACACACACACACACACAGAGTTACAAACTTGACACCACAGTTAAAAAAAAAAACCCAAACAAACAAAAAATGAACCTCGTTCAAGAAAACAGAAAGGATAGCAAACTTCGCGAGAGAAGTTGACGACTCATCTGAAATAAGTGGGTGGCTCTGAAAAGAGCCTAGAGTTCGGTTGACGATATTGGCCAACGCACAACAGCACCAGCAGCAGCAGCAGCAGCACCAGCAGCTGTTTGTTTATGCGCGCTCACCGCGGATACGGCGGGCCAGCTGGATGTCCTTGGGCATGATGGTGACACGCTTGGCGTGAATGGCGCACAGGTTGGTGTCCTCGAACAGACCCACCAGGTAAGCCTCGCTAGCCTCCTGCAGAGCCATGACAGCAGAGCTCTGGAAACGCAGGTCAGTCTTGAAGTCCTGTGCAATTTCGCGCACCAGACGCTGGAAGGGCAGTTTGCGGATCAGCAGCTCTGTGCTCTTCTGGTAACGACGAATTTCACGAAGAGCGACAGTGCCTGGCCTGTAACGATGGGGTTTCTTCACACCTCCTGTAGCTGGGGCGCTTTTGCGGGCGGCCTTGGTGGCCAGCTGTTTGCGGGGCGCCTTGCCTCCGGTGGATTTGCGAGCGGTTTGCTTGGTACGTGCCATTGCAAATGTCTAGTTAGGCGGCGAGTCGACGACGATTTCCAACAATCTTAGCTAGCTAGAGCGCAAGATAGGGAGAAACTACATTCCCACACAACCCACCCAAGCATTTATAAAGCCTTCGACGGCGGCTCATTGGTCCGCCAATCGGCAACTCGAAATGAAACGTGTTGTCATTAACGTAGCTTGCGATTGGTTGCCTCAAAATAAAGCCATGCAAGCAGCGGCGAAAAGTGGATGGGAGCACCACCAGAGGTTGGGTGGGGACAGGACACAGCTTTAACTTTCTTTCGCATTCCTATTAAAATTACCGCTTTCCCAAACAGCAACAGCAGCAGCAGCCACCACCACCACAACAACAACGACGACGACGACGACGAAATGTGACGTAGAAGCGTGTGAAAATGTTTCGATTGTGCTACTGTAATGATGCTTTGTTATGTTGCGTGTGCGTTCGTGATGTCGACGATCGCATGTTTATTTTATACTTTGCATGCAGTGTTTGTGTGAATCACAGCATGGTCAGTAGCGGGTCCGAAACTTTCTGTGATTAGTACATCTATTTCTTTTACAGGCTGCGGACGAGTGGATCGATGAGCCTCTTGACTTTGGTCTACAGACATATGCATCATGATGTTTAATAGTAAATGTAGTAGTAGTAGTAGTAGTAGTGGTGGTGGTATTCAAAGCTCTAATGACGCGTACTGTAATGATCAAAGATCAACGATAGAAGCATGGAAATAAAATACTAATACTTTCAGAAAAATGTTGACGAAAGAAGACAAACAGAAGACAAAAGAACGATGGAGGCGAGAAAGGATGGAAGAACATGGCCGCACGCGTAAATAAATAAATAAATAAATAAAAAAGGTGAGGTTTGATGTATTGATTACTACTTAAAATGATCGAGGTGAGGAGAACTGGTTAATTGTTTGTTGCTATTGTTTTTGTTTGAAAGACTTTTGTGGTGGTGTATGATGTTAGCTGAGCCACGCATTGTCTGTCTTGCATGATAATAATTAAGTGTCATAATATGAGGATGGCTGTAATGTGTGCATGAATGAGAAGTGTGCGTGTAAATAATGGGAGATGTAAGTACGGGGAATGATTATTATGATGTGGTTAACTGTGAGGAATTGAATTTGGTTTCTTTGTTGATGGTGTAAAAACTGCCAAGTAAAAAGTGGTTGGGTTGGAAAATGTAGGTACTGTGTGTGGTGGCTTTGACGAGTTGTCGACACAAAACGAAAAGGGCAGAGAGGAGAGACTAAATAAAATTGGAGGGAGGGAGGGAGGGAGGGGCTAGACACAGACGACACTTAATGAAGGAAGACGCGCGATGAGTAAAATATATAGTAGTGGTAAACAAAGAGCAGCAGCAAACTTTTCGCAGAGAGAATATTACCTGCCATCTGGATTAAGAGGGGGCTCTGAAAAGAGCCTAAAGGGTTGATTGGAAGAAGTTGAGCAGCAGCAGCAGCAGCAGCAGGTGAAAAGCGCTTACTAACCACCGAAGCCGTACAGAGTGCGGCCCTGGCGTTTCAAGGCGTAAACGACATCCATGGCGGTCACGGTCTTTCTCTTGGCATGCTCGGTGTAGGTGACGGCGTCACGGATGACATTCTCGAGGAAAACCTTGAGAACACCACGAGTTTCTTCGTAGATGAGACCAGAGATACGTTTGACACCACCACGGCGTGCAAGACGACGAATGGCAGGCTTGGTGATACCCTGGATGTTGTCACGCAGAACTTTGCGGTGACGCTTGGCGCCTCCTTTGCCCAAACCCTTACCACCTTTACCACGACCAGACATGTTTGCTCTACTCGATCGCTGTCAGCAACGCAGACAAATGTTAAGCGCAAGGCGGCCAGCAGCTCTTTTATCACGGCCAGGCGGACCTGCTAGAGAGGCTCTACAAAGCGCGTGTAAGCTTTCAATCCACCAATCAAATGCAACGTAGTTTAGGCTGTTTGGCGAC
>SMMW01000408.1:7500-15000 GCA_004794655.1 Marisa cornuarietis
TTGGTTTACGTGCTTGGCTGATAAGCCAATGGTGCGAGGCTACCATCTGAGGGATTATGACTGAACGCCTCTAAGTCAGAATCCCGCCCGAATTTGTAACGATACTTTCAGTGCCTCTGCGTTCCGGAGGCTGCGATACACGCCGCGGTGTCAGAGCCGCGGCGGTGGTTAAGCCACAGGAAGGGGTCATTAGCCGCTCGCGCCGAGCAGTGCGCGGCGGGGACCAGAACGATATTCACCCCATGCGACGTGGAGGTGCCAAATCATTCGTAGACGACCTAGTTCTCGGTCGGGGTGTCGTACTTAGTAGAGCAGCCACCTCACTGCGATCTATTGAGACTCAGCCTTTGACCAGGAGATTTGTCCGCATTCATAGACGGACGCATCTCCTGCTGCCGAGTCTCGGAAGTAGGCACGTACGTACGTACGTGTGTGTGTGCTGGTGCTGCTACTACCCGAGCCTGCCGGTGTGGCAGGCTCGAATCATATTTTTTTTTTTTTTCAATTTTTTTTTTCAATCTTTTTTTTTTCTATCTTTTTTCTCTATCATTTTTTTTTCTATTTCCTCGCAAGGGGAGGGCCTGGTGAAACGAAGTCTTATTCAATCACGAAGGCCCGGTTGATTCCTGCGGCCTTTTTTTCTAACCCAAGCCGAGGGTTAGGGTCTTGTGACTTTGCATTTATGGAAACGAATTAGTCCCTCCACCGGTTGGTTGCTGACCGGGAGTGGGAGGGCCTGGTGGTGTTTGCCTCGGAGGGAGGGCCTGGTGATTTTTCTTGACTTGCGCAGCGCGTGAATAAAATTTTTAAAACTATTTTGCTGTCTGGGTGCTTAAAGGAGGGCCTGGTGATGTAGGGCCTGGTGATGTTTCTGCACGTGGGGTGCGCGTGAATGAAAACCTATGAGCAGTTTGCTTTTTTTTTTTTTTTTCATTAAGGGAAGGCCTTGTCGTGTAGGGCGTGCGAGGTGAATTTTCTTGACTTAGCCTGCGCTGCGTGACGATGAAAAGCTGAACTTGCTTTCCTATCTTTTGTTTTTTTTTTAACTTTTTATCTGCCTCCTCTCTCGCTTGGCGATGTGGCCATGCCGAGGGCCTGCTGATGTTTCTTGACTTATGCTGCGCGACCATCAAATGCTAGCGTTGCTTTCCTATCTTTTTTTCTTTTTTTTTTTTTTAATCTTTGTCTCTCTCCCTCCCTCCACGCGCTTCCCGATGCGGCCATGCCGAATGTCCGTGCCTCTAAAGCCAGGACAGGATGTAACTAAGCACACACACACACACACACACACACACACACTTATGGGTTGTCTGGTGGCCACTTTCTCGCTCTCGCTATCTCTTTCTCTCTCTCTTTCTTTCTCCCGTGCTTAATCGTTGTGCGCTGTTTCATTGAAAGCAAGCGTGGCACGACATCAAGTTAGTGACACCACCAACGTTGTAATCACCGACAGAGGCGAGCCATCAAGTTTGCAGCGCCAGGTGATAAAGAGGTCAGTTGACAGCTTCTCCGCGCGCGACCGACCGGCGACGGCGATGTTATGGCCGCCGGCTACACGCGACTCTCTTGAAAGCGGGTAGACACAGCATCGCAGTAGGTGTGTTGGAAGTTTCGAGGAATGAACACAGGTTCCCCCCCCCTCCTCCCCGCGAGTTTGCGTTTCTTTCATGCGTATCTTACAACAATGGCAGCTGACCTACGCGTATCACGGGAGTGATGTATGTAGACCGAACGTCGTTAAGTTGACGTCGATACAATGACACACGCACGCAACACACACACACGCGCACACGCAGGCGCGCCCTCTCTCTCTCTCTCTCTCTTGTTAGCCCGTATTATTGTGCTTGTCTTTTGGCACAGTTTCCTGTATGGAAATAAAGGTGAAAAGAATGTAAAGAGCCACGGCTTGCTTGTTTGGTTTGTAGTGTGAACGGAATTGGGCCAGTCAGTGTTTTTTTTGTCTTTGCTCGAGAAACTGATGTTGTTCAAGGCAAGCACGGCTCTTGTGGGTGTCAATGTTGCTGGCCGGGTGAGGTGTGGATGGGGTCAGTTGATACCTTGGCCTCAAGCCCTCCCGCCCGCGGGCGAACGAGCCAGCCAGCACGCGGCCGGCGATGGCGATTTTATGGCCGGTAATAAACAAACAAGACGACATGGGCTACGCGCGAATCTCTTGAAAGCGGCTAGACACAGCGTTGCAGTAGGTGTGTTGGAAGTTGCGAGGAAAGAAAACAGGTTTCCCACATGGACACGGCGATTTTGCGTTTCTTTTCTCTTTTTTTCTTCTTCATTTTTCTTTTATTGTTGTTTGCCTCCTCGCGCTTGCCGATCTGGTCATGCCGAATGTCCGTCGTGCCTCTATAGCCAGGATGTAACTAAACACACACACACAAACAGACACACACACACACACACACACACACACACACACACACACACTGTTGGGTTGTCTGGTGGCCACTTTCTTGCTCGCTCTCTCTCTCTCTGTCTCTTTCTTTCTCTCTCCCGTGCTTAATCGTTGTGCGTTTTTCAATGAAAGCAAGCGTGGCACGACATCGAGTTAGTGACACCACCAACGATGTAATCACTGACAGAGGACGGCGACGTTATGGCCGGTAATAAGAAAGGCGCCGCCTACGCGCCACTCTCTTGAAAGCGGGTAGACACAGCATCGCAGTAGGTGTGTTGGAAGTTTCGAAGAATGAACACAGGTTCCCCCTCCCCTCTCCCGTGGACACGACGAGTTTGCGTTTCTTTCATGCGTATCTTACAACAATGGCGGCTGACCTACGCGTATCACGGGAGTGATGTGTGTAGACCGAACGTCGTTAAGTTGACGTCGATACAATGACACGCACACACACACACACACACACACACACACACACACACACACACACACACACACACACGCACGCGCGCGCCCTCTCTTTCTTATTTGTCCGTATGTTAGTGTTTGTCTGGGTTAGGGTTAGTTGAAAAGAATGTAAAGAGCGACGGCTTGCTTGTTTGGTTTGTAGTGTGAAAGGAATTGGGCAACTCAGTGGTTTTTTGTATTTGCTCGAGAAACTGATGTTGTTCAAGGCAAGCACGGCTCTCGTAGGTATCAATGCTTCTGGCCAGGTGAGGTGAGGAAGAGGTCAGTTGACACCTTGCCCTCCCGCCCGCGGGCGGACGAGCGAGCACGCGGCCTGCGACGCGATTTTATGGTCGGTAATTATTAAGCAAGACGATGTCGGCTACACGCGACTCTCTTGAAAGCGGGTAGACACCGCATTGCAGTAGGTGTGTTGGAAGTTGCGAGGAAAAAAACACAGGTTTCCCACATGGACACGGCGATTTTGCGTTTCTTTTATCTTTTTCCTTCTTCATTTTTATTTATTGGTGTCTGCCTCCTCGCGCTTGCCGATCTGGTCATGCCGAATGTCCGTCGTGCCTCTATAGCCAGGATGTAACTAAACACACACACACACACACACACACACACACACACACACACACACACACACACACACACACACACACACACACACAGACACAAACAGACACAAACAGACACAAACAGACACAAACAGACACACACCTGTTGGGTTGTCTGGTGGCCACTTTCTCGCTCTGTCTCTCTGTCTCTTTCTTTCTCTACTGCTTAATCGTTGTGCGTTTTTTTAATGAAAGCAAGCGTGGCATGACATCGAGTTAGCGACACCACCAACGTTGTAATCACTGACAAAGGCGAGTCATCAAGTTTGCAGCGCCAGGTGAAAAAGAGGTCAGTTGACAGCTTACCCTCGCGCGGCGGCCTGCGATGGCGAGTTTATGGCCTTAATTTAACAAGCAAGACGCCGGCTACGCGCGACTCTCTTGACATCGGGTAGGCACATCATCGCAGAATGTGTGTTGGAAAATTCGAGGAATGAACACAGGTTCCCCCCCCCCTCCCGTGGACATGGCGAGTTTGCGTTTCTTTTATCTTTTTTTCTTCTTCATTTTTGTTTATTGTTGTTTGCCTCCTCGCGCTTGCCGATCCGGTCATGCCGAATGTCCGTAGTCGTAGTGCCTCTATAGGCAGGATGAAACCACACACACACACACACACACACACACACACACACACACACACACACACACACACACACACACACACACACACACACGGCCAGCGACGGCGATGTTATGGCCGGTAATTAACAAGCAAGCCGCCGGCTCCGCGCGACTCTCTTGAAAGCGGGTAGACACAGCATCGCAGTAGGTGTGTTGGAAGTTTCGAAGAAGGAACACAGGTCCCGCCCCCCCTCCCGTGGACACGGCGAGCTTGCGTTTCTTTCATGCGTGTCTTACAACAATTGCGGCTGACCTACGCGTATCACGGGAGTGATGTGTGTAGACCGAAAGTCGTTAAGTTGACGTCGATACAATCACACACGTACGCAACACACACACACACACACACACACACACACACACACACACACACACACTCACACGAGGGCACTCTCTCTCTCTTGTTTGTCCGTATGTTCGTGTTTGTTTGTGTTAGGGTTAGGATTAGTTGAAAAGAATGTAGAGAGCGACGGCTTGCTTGTTTGGTTTGTAGTGTGAAAGGAATTGGGCCAGTCAGTGGTTTTCTCTTTGCTCGAGAAACTGATGTCGTTCAAGGCAAGCACACCTCTTGTTTGTGTCAGTGCTGCTGGCCAGCGAGGAAGAGGTCATATGACACCTAGCCCTCCCGCCCTCCCGCCCGCGGGCGGACGAGCGACCGAGCGCGCTGTCCATGACGACGATTTTATGGCCGGTAATTAACCAAGCGAGACGTCGGCTACACGCGAATCTCTTGAAAGCGGCTAGACACAGCGTTGCAGAAGGAGTGTTGGAAGTTGGGAGGAAAGAAAACAGGTTTCCCACATGGACACGGCGATTTTGTGATTCTTTTATTTTTTCTTCTTTTTTTATTTTTGTCTGCCTCCTCGCGCTTGCCGATCCGGTCATGCCGAATGTCCGTGCCTCTATAGCCAGGATGAAACTAAATACACACACACACACACACACACACACACACACACACACACACACACAAGCACACACACAGAGTGAGACACAAACAGACACACACACACACACACACACACACACACTCTCTCTCTCTTGTTTGTCTGGGATAGGGTTAGGGTTAGTTAAAAATGTAGAGAGCGACGGCTTGTTTGGTTTGTAGTGTGAAAGGAATTGGGCCAGTCAGTGGTTTTCTCTTTGCTCGAGAAACTGATGTTTCAAGGCAAGCACACCTCTTGTTTGTGTCAATACGGCTGGCCAGGCGAGGCGCCCGCGGGCAGACGAGCGAGCGCGCAGCCCGTGACGGCGATTGTACGGCCGGTAATTACCAAGCAAGCCGTCGGCCACGCGCGACTCTCTTGAAAGCGTGTAGACAGAGCATTGCAGTAGGTGTGTTGGAAGTTGCGAGGAAAGAACACAGGTTTCACCCCCCCCAGGATGTAACTAAACACACACACACACACACACACACACACACACACACACACACGCACACGCACAAGCGAACGCTGTGGCCGGCTCGCGGTAACCGACGCGCCGGTTGAAAAATTGGTCGAGCCGCGTGGCTGGCGGTAACCGACGCACCGGTTGAAAAATTGGTCGAGCCGCGTAGCTCGCGGTAACCGACGCGCCGGTTGAAAAATTGGTCGAGCCGCGTGGCTGGCGGTAACCGACGCACCGGTTGAAAAATTGGTCGAGCCGCGTAGCTCGCGGTAACCGACGCGCCGGTTGAAAAATTGGTCGAGCCGCGTAGCTCGCGGTAACCGACGCGCCGGTTGAAAAATTGGTCGAGCCGCGTGGCTCGCCGTAACCGACGCGCCGGTTGAAAAATTGGTCGAGTCGCGTGGCTGGCCGTAACCGACGCGCCGGTTGAAAAATTGGTCGAGCCGCGTGGCTGGCCGTAACCGACGCGCCGGTTGAAAAATTGGTCGAACCGCGTGGCTCGCCGTAACCGACGCGCCGGTTGAAAAATTGGTCGAGCCGCGTGGCTGGCCGTAACCGACGCGCCGGTTGAAAAATTGGTCGAGCCGCGTGGCTGGCCGTAACCGACGCGCCGGTTGAAAAATTGGTCGAACCGCGTGGCTCGCCGTAACCGACGCGCCGGTTGAAAAATTGGTCGAGCCGCGTGGCTGGCCGTAACCGACGCGCCGGTTGAAAAATTGGTCGAGACGCGTGGCTGGCCGTAACCGACGCGCCGGTTGAAAAATTGGTCGAGACGCGTGGCTGGCCGTAACCGACGCGCCGGTTGAAAAATTGGTCGAGCCGCGTGGCTCGCCGTAACCGACGCGCCGGTTGAAAAATTGGTCGAGCCGCGTGGCTGACCGTAACCGACGCGCCGGTTGAAAAATTGGTCGAGCCGCGTGGCTCGCCGTAACCGACGCGCCGGTTGAAATATTGGTCGAGCCGCATGGCTGCCGTGAACCGGCGCTGCCGGGTCGGGCCGCGCACATTGTGTTCGGGCATTGGTTCTTTCTCTCTTTCTCTCTCTCTTTCTTTCTTTCTTTCTCACTTTCTTCCTTCCTTGATTTGTGCTGCATGGTCGATGTCTGGTGACGAGTCATAATGTAGGCATGGAAACTAGGAGAAGAGAGAATTAGGATCGCGCGTCGTTCTGCTAGTGTTCGGCCTTGCTTTCTGTCGATTTGTGGCTGGTTGGCGGGTTTAAACCAGCGTGGTAGTAGAGGCAAGGGCGTGGGAAAGAAAAAGTGGGAGGGCCTGGTGACAAGTGAAAATGGCAACCGGCGCGTCGGTTGTAAGCAAAAATTGGGGCGCCGGAGTTGCAACCGGCGCGTCGGTTGTAAACAAGAATTGGGGCGCCGGGCTTGCAACCGACGCGCCGGTTGAAAAATTAGTCGAGCCGCGTGGCTGGCGTGAACCGGCGCTGCCGGGTCGCGCCGCGCACATTGTGTACGGGTCGCGTGAACCGGCGCTGCCGGGTCCGCGCCGAGCACGCGGTGGCCGGGTCGCGTGAACCGGCACACCGGGTGTAAGAAAAACTTTTTCTCGAGTCACGCGCGAGGCTGGGGCCGGGCCTCGCACGCTGTGGGCAGCTCGCGGCAACCGACGCGCGGGTTGAAAAATTGGTCAACGGGGGAGGAGGGCCTGGTGAGCGTAAGGAGAGGGCCTGGTGATAAACTGCCTCTGAGCAGATAAATCGAAGGGATGGGATGGGAATGAAGTGAAGTGATGCGCGAGGTGTGCGAAGGAGGCGTGGTGAGGAAAAAGTCACTTTTGCCATGCCCGCTACACCGTTGACAGCGCCTAGGGCTATAAAACCTGTGTTCGCCCAAAATGGGCAAATTTTCGTTTTCGTCGCTAAAAGGTTCGTTAGTTTGGATCAGTGGTGACGCTTGACCCCCAGGGTGTGGGGAATAGCTAGCGGGAACCCTCTTACGTCAAGAGGCGGCAAAATTGACACGCAGTCGGGCCGGAACGATGCCTTTACCACGCAGC
>SMMW01000409.1:0-2500 GCA_004794655.1 Marisa cornuarietis
TAAAGAGCCACGGCTTGCTTGTTTGGTTTGTAGTGTGAACAGAATTGGGCCAGTCAGTGTTTTGTTTTGTCTTTGCTCGAGAAACTGATGTTGTTCAAGGCAAGCACGGCTCTTGTGGGTGTCAATGTTGCTGGCCGGGTGAGGTGTGGATGGGGTCAGTTGATACCTTGGCCTCAAGCCCTCCCGCCCGCGGGCGAACGAGCCAGCCAGCACGCGGCCGGCGATGGCGATTTTATGGCCGGTAATAAACAAACAAGACGACATGGGCTACACGCGAATCTCTTGAAAGCGGCTAGACACAGCGTTGCAGTAGGTGTGTTGGAAGTTGCGAGGAAAGAAAACAGGTTTCCCACATGGACACGGCGATTTTGCGTTTCTTTTCTCTTTTTTTTTCTTCTTCATTTTTCTTTTATTGTTGTTTGCCTCCTCGCGCTTGCCGATCTGGTCATGCCGAATGTCCGTCGTGCCTCTATAGCCAGGATGTAACTAAACACACACACACAAACAGACACACACACACACACACACACACACACACACCTGTTGGGTTGTCTGGTGGCCACTTTCTTGCTCGCTCTCTCTCTCTCTGTCTCTTTCTTTCTCTCTCCCGTGCTTAATCGTTGTGCGTTTTTTCAATGAAAGCAAGCGTGGCACGACATCGAGTTAGTGACACCACCAACGATGTAATCACTGACAGAGGACGGCGACGTTATGGCCGGTAATAAGAAAGGCGCCGCCTACGCGCCACTCTCTTGAAAGCGGGTAGACACAGCATCGCAGTAGGTGTGTTGGAAGTTTCGAAGAATGAACACAGGTTCCCCCCCCCCCTCTCCCGTGGACACGACGAGTTTGCGTTTCATGCGTATCTTACAACAATGGCGGCTGACCTACGCGTATCACGGGAGTGATGTGTGTAGACCGAACGTCGTTAAGTTGACGTCGATACAATGACACGCACACACACACACACACACACACACACACACACACACACACACACACACACACACACACGCGCGCGCGCGCCCTCTCTTTCTTATTTGTCCGTATGTTAGTGTTTGTCTGGGTTAGGGTTAGTTGAAAAGAATGTAAAGAGCGACGGCTTGCTTGTTTGGTTTGTAGTGTGAAAGGAATTGGGCCACTCAGTGGTTTTTTGTATTTGCTCGAGAAACTGATGTTGTTCAAGGCAAGCACGGCTCTCGTAGGTATCAATGCTTCTGGCCAGGTGAGGTGAGGAAGAGGTCAGTTGACACCTTGCCCTCCCGCCCGCGGGCGGACGAGCGAGCACGCGGCCTGCGACGCGATTTTATGGTCGGTAATTATTAAGCAAGACGATGTCGGCTACACGCGACTCTCTTGAAAGCGGGTAGACACCGCATTGCAGTAGGTGTGTTGGAAGTTGCGAGGAAAAAAACACAGGTTTCCCACATGGACACGGCGATTTTGCGTTTCTTTTATCTCTTTTCCTTCTTCATTTTTATTTATTGGTGTCTGCCTCCTCGCGCTTGCCGATCTGGTCATGCCGAATGTCCGTCGTGCCTCTATAGCCAGGATGTAACTAAACACACACACACACACACACACACACACACACACACACACACACACACACACACACACAGACACAAACAGACACAAACAGACACAAACAGACACAAACAGACACACACCTGTTGGGTTGTCTGGTGGCCACTTTCTCGCTCTGTCTCTCTGTCTCTTTCTTTCTCTACTGCTTAATCGTTGTGCGTTTTTTTAATGAAAGCAAGCGTGGCGTGACATCGAGTTAGCGACACCACCAACGTTGTAATCACTGACAAAGGCGAGTCATCAAGTTTGCAGCGCCAGGTGAAAAAGAGGTCAGTTGACAGCTTACCCTCGCGCGGCGGCCTGCGATGGCGAGTTTATGGCCTTAATTTAACAAGCAAGACGCCGGCTACGCGCGACTCTCTTGACATCGGGTAGGCACATCATCGCAGAATGTGTGTGTTGGAAAATTCGAGGAATGAACACAGGTTCCCCCCCCCTCCCGTGGACATGGCGAGTTTGCGTTTCTTTTATCTTTTTTTCTTCTTCATTTTTTTTTTATTGTTGTTTGCCTCCTCGCGCTTGCCGATCCGGTCATGCCGAATGTCCGTAGTCGTAGTGCCTCTATAGGCAGGATGAAACCACACACACACACACACACACACACACACACACACACACACACACACACACACACACACACACACGCCCAGCGACGGCGATGTTATGGCCGGTAATTAACAAGCAAGCCGCCGGCTCCGCGCGACTCTCTTGAAAGCGGGTAGACACAGCATCGCAGTAGGTGTGTTGGAAGTTTCGAAGAAGGAACACAGGTCCCGCCCCCCCTCCCGTGGACACGGCGAGCTTGCGTTTCTTTCATGCGTGTCTTACAACCATTGCGGCTGACCTACGCGTATCACGGGAGTGATGTGTGTAGACCGAAAGTCGTTAAGTTGACGTCGATACAATCACACAC
>SMMW01000409.1:5000-7500 GCA_004794655.1 Marisa cornuarietis
TTGCAACCGACGCGCCGGTTGAAAAATTAGTCGAGCCGCGTGGCTGGCGTGAACCGGCGCTGCCGGGTCGCGCCGCGCACATTGTGTACGGGTCGCGTGAACCCGCGCTGCCGGGTCCGCGCCGAGCACGCGGTGGCCGGGTCGCGTGAACCGGCACACCGGGTGTAAGAAAAGCTTTTTCTCGAGTCACGCGCGAGGCTGGGGCCGGGCCTCGCACGCTGTGGGCAGCTCGCGGCAACCGACGCGCGGGTTGAAAAATTGGTCAACGGGGGAGGAGGGCCTGGTGAGCGTAAGGAGAGGGCCTGG
This sequence comes from Marisa cornuarietis, assembly GCA_004794655.1. Classification (NCBI taxonomy): domain Eukaryota; kingdom Metazoa; phylum Mollusca; class Gastropoda; order Architaenioglossa; family Ampullariidae; genus Marisa; species Marisa cornuarietis. Next base: position 5,307 of record SMMW01000409.1, read on the forward strand.
TGATAAACTGCCTCTGAGCAGATAAATCGAAGGGATGGGATGGGAATGAAGTGAAGTGATGCGCGAGGTGTGCGAAGGAGGCGTGGTGAGGAAAAAGTCACTTTTGCCATGCCCGCTACACCGTTGACAGCGCCTAGGGCTATAAAACCTGTGTTCGCCCAAAATGGGCAAATTTTCGTTTTCGTCGCTAAAAGGTTCGTTAGTTTGGATCAGTGGTGACGCTTGACCCCCAGGGTGGGGGGAATAGCTAGCGGGAACCCTCTTACGTCAAGAGGCGGCAAAATTGACACGCAGTCGGGCCGGAACGATGCCTTTACCACGCAGCATAACGCGTACCCCCCCATGCGCCGCCCTTCTTTGTCTATATGAGGGGGCGGGGCCGTGGCAGACACGATTAGGGTAGACGCTATATATAGGGGGTAGCAGGTCCTCAGCAATGCGAGTGAAAAGAAAAGCTGTGCTTCCTCGTCCCCTCGAAGCAATATGAAACGAAAAAGTTTGGCATTCTAGCGCTCGCACGGCGTGCGACGCCCTTGGTCGAGAGGGATCAAGGTGTGCGTCCCGCTTTTAGCGAGCCCGCGCAGGCGGTGTGACTGCCCGCCGGCAACCGGCCTTATCGGTTGCCGACGGCGTCTTGCGGACCGAAGAAGGAACGGTACGGGTTGGCAGGCTTGGCGATTCGCGGCTTTTTTTCCGGCCGCGTTTCCCACGGCTCAGGCGCGTGCTGGTGTAGGGGAGTTTTTCGAAGGCTGTCCCTGTGCCAGTCGCGTCGGCGCATCGTATAACGCTTGACCTAGTCTCGAGTGAAGGAGCGCACCCGTGCTCATCGGGTCAGCGTTCCGCATGTGGAAGAAAAAAATTGAACCGACGTCGTCGGTTGCGATTTTTTGGTTTTTCGAGAAGCGAAAATTTTTTTTTCTGTCGTGTGATTCCACGCACAGATGTGTGTAAGAAAAATGGAAAAACAGCATTCTGGTTGATCCTGCCAGTAGTCATATGCTTGTCTCAAAGATTAAGCCATGCATGTCTAAGTTCACACCCTCGTACGGTGAAACCGCGAATGGCTCATTAAATCAGTCGAGGTTCCTTAGATGATCCATTTCTACTTGGATAACTGTGGCAATTCTAGAGCTAATACATGCAACCAAGCTCCGACCCGGTGTCAAAGCCGGGAAAGAGCGCTTTTATTAGTTCAAAACCAGTCGGGGTCTCGGCCCCGTCCCTTTTGGTGACTCTGGATAACTTTGTGCCGATCGCATGGCCTCGAGCCGGCGACGCATCTTTCAAATGTCTGCCCTATCAAATGTCGATGGTACGTGATAGGCCTACCATGTTGACTACGGGTAACGGGGAATCAGGGTTCGATTCCGGAGAGGGAGCATGAGAAACGGCTACCACATCCAAGGAAGGCAGCAGGCGCGCAACTTACCCACTCCCAGCTCGGGGAGGTAGTGACGAAAAATAACAATACGGAACTCTTTTGAGGCTCCGTAATTGGAATGAGTACACTTTAAACCCTTTAACGAGGATCTATTGGAGGGCAAGTCTGGTGCCAGCAGCCGCGGTAATTCCAGCTCCAATAGCGTATATTAAAGTTGTTGCGATTAAAAAGCTCGTAGTTGGATCTCAGGCATGGGCGTGCGGTCCGTCTCGCGACGGTCACTGTGCGAAGCCGGGGGCGGGCGGGGCCCTTCGCGGGGTTTCGTTCGTCTTTTGGCGTCCCATCCTCCGTTTATCTCCGGTCTCTCCGTCCATGGTGCTCTTCGCTGAGCGTTATGGGCGGCCGGAACGTTTACTTTGAAGAAATTAGAGTGTTCAAAGCAGGCTCGTTAGCCTGAATAATGGTGCATGGAATAATGGAATAGGACCTCGGTTCTATTTTGCTGGTTTTCGGAACACGAGGTAATGATTAAGAGGGACAGACGGGGGCATCCGTATTGCGGTGTTAGAGGTGAAATTCTTGGATCATCGCAAGACGAACAACTGCGAAAGCATTTGCCAAGCATGTTTTCATTAGTCAAGAACGAAAGTCAGAGGTTCGAAGACGATCAGATACCGTCGTAGTTCTGACCATAAACGATGCCAACTAGCGATCCGCAGGTGTTGCTTCATCGACTCTGCGGGCAGCTTCCTGGAAACCAAAGTTTTCGGGTTCCGGGGGAAGTATGGTTGCAAAGCTGAAACTTAAAGGAAT
>SMMW01000410.1:2500-5000 GCA_004794655.1 Marisa cornuarietis
GGTTGAAAAATTGGTCGAGACGCGTGGCTGGCGGTAACCGACGCACCGGTTGAAAAATTGGTCGAGCCGCGTAGCTCGCGGTAACCGACGCGCCGGTTGAAAAATTGGTCGAGCAGCGTGGCTAGCCGTAACCGACGCGCCGGTTGAAAAATTGGTCGAGCCGCGTGGCTCGCCGTAACCGACGCGCCGGTTAAAAAATTGGTCGAGACGCGTGGCTGGCCGTAACCGACGCGCCGGTTGAAAAATTGGTCGAGCCGCGTGGCTCGCCGTAACCGACGCGCCGGTTGAAAAATTGGTCGAGCCGCATGGCTGCCGTGAACCGGCGCTGCCGGGTCGGGCCGCGCACATTGTGTTCGGGCATTGGTTCTTTCTCTCTTTCTCTCTCTCTTTCTTTCTTTCTTTCTCACTTTCTTCCTTCCTTGATTTGTGCTGCATGGTCGATGCCTGGTGACGAGTCATAATGTAGGCATGGAAACTAGGAGAAGAGAGAATTAGGATCGCGCGTCGTTCTGCTAGTGTTCGGCCTTGCTTTCTGTCGATTTGTGGCTGGTTGGCGGGTTTAAACCAGCGTGGTAGTAGAGGCAAGGGCGTGGGAAAGAAAAAGTGGGAGGGCCTGGTGACAAGTGAAAATGGCAACCGGCGCGTCGGTTGTAAGCAAAAATGGGGGCGCCGGAGTTGCAACCGGCGCGTCGGTTGTAAACAAGAATTGGGGCGCCGGGCTTGCAACCGACGCGCCGGTTGAAAAATTAGTCGAGCCGCGTGGCTGGCGTGAACCGGCGCTGCCGGGTCGCGCCGCGCACATTGTGTACGGGTCGCGTGAACCGGCGCTGCCGGGTCCGCGCCGAGCACGCGGTGGCCGGGTCGCGTGAACCGGCACACCGGGTGTAAGAAAAACTTTTTCTCGAGTCACGCGCGAGGCTGGGGCCGGGCCTCGCACGCTGTGGGCAGCTCGCGGCAACCGACGCGCGGGTTGAAAAATTGGTCAACGGGGGAGGAGGGCCTGGTGAGCGTAAGGAGAGGGCCTGGTGATAAACTGCCTCTGAGCAGATAAATCGAAGGGATGGGATGGGAATGAAGTGAAGTGATGCGCGAGGTGTGCGAAGGAGGCGTGGTGAGGAAAAAGTCACTTTTGCCATGCCCGCTACACCGTTGACAGCGCCTAGGGCTATAAAACCTGTGTTCGCCCAAAATGGGCAAATTTTCGTTTTCGTCGCTAAAAGGTTCGTTAGTTTGGATCAGTGGTGACGCTTGACCCCCAGGGTGGGGGGAATAGCTAGCGGGAACCCTCTTACGTCAAGAGGCGGCAAAATTGACACGCAGTCGGGCCGGAACGATGCCTTTACCACGCAGCATAACGCGTACCCCCCCATGCGCCGCCCTTCTTTGTCTATATGAGGGGGCGGGGCCGTGGCAGACACGATTAGGGTAGACGCTATATATAGGGGGTAGCAGGTCCTCAGCAATGCGAGTGAAAAGAAAAGCTGTGCTTCCTCGTCCCCTCGAAGCAATATGAAACGAAAAAGTTTGGCATTCTAGCGCTCGCACGGCGTGCGACGCCCTTGGTCGAGAGGGATCAAGGTGTGCGTCCCGCTTTTAGCGAGCCCGCGCAGGCGGTGTGACTGCCCGCCGGCAACCGGCCTTATCGGTTGCCGACGGCGTCTTGCGGACCGAAGAAGGAACGGTACGGGTTGGCAGGCTTGGCGATTCGCGGCTTTTTTCCGGCCGCGTTTCCCACAGCTCAGGCGCGTGCTGGTGTAGGGGAGTTTTTCGAAGGCTGTCCCTGTGCCAGTCGCGTCGGCGCATCGTATAACGCTTGACCTAGTCTCGAGTGAAGGAGCGCACCCGTGCTCATCGGGTCAGCGTTCCGCATGTGGAAGAAAAAAATTGAACCGACGTCGTCGGTTGCGATTTTTTGGTTTTTCGAGAAGCGAAAAATTTTTTTTTCTGTCGTGTGATTCCACGCACAGATGTGTGTAAGAAAAATGGAAAAACAGCATTCTGGTTGATCCTGCCAGTAGTCATATGCTTGTCTCAAAGATTAAGCCATGCATGTCTAAGTTCACACCCTCGTACGGTGAAACCGCGAATGGCTCATTAAATCAGTCGAGGTTCCTTAGATGATCCATTTCTACTTGGATAACTGTGGCAATTCTAGAGCTAATACATGCAACCAAGCTCCGACCCGGTGTCAAAGCCGGGAAAGAGCGCTTTTATTAGTTCAAAACCAGTCGGGGTCTCGGCCCCGTCCCTTTGGTGACTCTGGATAACTTTGTGCCGATCGCATGGCCTCGAGCCGGCGACGCATCTTTCAAATGTCTGCCCTATCAAATGTCGATGGTACGTGATAGGCCTACCATGTTGACTACGGGTAACGGGGAATCAGGGTTCGATTCCGGAGAGGGAGCATGAGAAACGGCTACCACATCCAAGGAAGGCAGCAGGCGCGCAACTTACCCACTCCCAGCTCGGGGAGGTAGTGACGAAAAATAACAATACGGAA
>SMMW01000410.1:17500-19694 GCA_004794655.1 Marisa cornuarietis
CGGCTTGCTTGTTTGGTTTGTAGTGTGAAAGGAATTGGGCAACTCAGTGGTTTTTGTATTTGCTCGAGAAACTGATGTTGTTCAAGGCAAGCACGGCTCTCGTAGGTATCAATGCTTCTGGCCAGGTGAGGTGAGGAAGAGGTCAGTTGACACCTGGCCCTCCCGCCCGCGGGCGGACGAGCGAGCACGCGGCCTGCGACGCGATTTTATGGTCGGTAATTATTAAGCAAGACGATGTCGGCTACACGCGACTCTCTTGAAAGCGGGTAGACACCGCATTGCAGTAGGTGTGTTGGAAGTTGCGAGGAAAAAAACACAGGTTTCCCACATGGACACGGCGATTTTGCGTTTCTTTTATCTTTTTCCTTCTTCATTTTTATTTATTGGTGTCTGCCTCCTCGCGCTTGCCGATCTGGTCATGCCGAATGTCCGTCGTGCCTCTATAGCCAGGATGTAACTAAACACACACACACACACACACACACACACACACACACACACACACACACACACACACACACACACACACACACAGACACAAACAGACACAAACAGACACACACCTGTTGGGTTGTCTGGTGGCCACTTTCTCGCTCTGTCTCTCTGTCTCTTTCTTTCTCTACTGCTTAATCGTTGTGCGTTTTTTTAATGAAAGCAAGCGTGGCATGACATCGAGTTAGCGACACCACCAACGTTGTAATCACTGACAAAGGCGAGTCATCAAGTTTGCAGCGCCAGGTGAAAAAGAGGTCAGTTGACAGCTTACCCTCGCGCGGCGGCCTGCGATGGCGAGTTTATGGCCTTAATTTAACAAGCAAGACGCCGGCTACGCGCGACTCTCTTGACATCGGGTAGGCACATCATCGCAGAATGTGTGTGTTGGAAAATTCGAGGAATGAACACAGGTTCCCCCCCCCCTCCCGTGGACATGGCGAGTTTGCGTTTCTTTTATCTTTTTTTCTTCTTCATTTTTGTTTATTGTTGTTTGCCTCCTCGCGCTTGCCGATCCGGTCATGCCGAATGTCCGTAGTCGTAGTGCCTCTATAGGCAGGATGAAACCACACACACACACACACACACACACACACACACACACACACACACACACACACACACACACACACACACACACGAGGGCACTCTCTCTCTCTTGTTTGTCCGTATGTTCGTGTTTGTTTGTGTTAGGGTTAGGATTAGTTGAAAAGAATGTAGAGAGCGACGGCTTGCTTGTTTGGTTTGTAGTGTGAAAGGAATTGGGCCAGTCAGTGGTTTTCTCTTTGCTCGAGAAACTGATGTCGTTCAAGGCAGGCACACCTCTTGTTTGTGTCAGTGCTGCTGGCCAGCGAGGAAGAGGTCATATGACACCTAGCCCTCCCGCCCTCCCGCCCGCGGGCGGACGAGCGACCGAGCGCGCTGTCCATGACGACGATTTTATGGCCGGTAATTAACCAAGCGAGACGTCGGCTACACGCGAATCTCTTGAAAGCGGCTAGACACAGCGTTGCAGAAGGAGTGTTGGAAGTTGGGAGGAAAGGAAACAGGTTTCCCACATGGACACGGCGATTTTGTGATTCTTTTATTTTTTCTTCTTTTTTTATTTTTGTCTGCCTCCTCGCGCTTGCCGATCCGGTCATGCCGAATGTCCGTGCCTCTATAGCCAGGATGAAACTAAATACACACACAGACACACACACACACACACACACACACACACACACACACACACAAGCACACACAGAGTGAGACACAAACACACACACACACACACACACACACACACACACACTCTCTCTTGTTTGTCTGGGATAGGGTTAGGGTTAGTTAAAAATGTAGAGAGCGACGGCTTGTTTGGTTTGTAGTGTGAAAGGAATTGGGCCAGTCAGTGGTTTTCTCTTTGCTCGAGAAACTGATGTTCAAGGCAAGCACACCTCTTGTTTGTGTCAATACGGCTGGCCAGGCGCGGCGCCCGCGGGCAGACGAGCGAGCGCGCAGCCCGTGACGGCGATTGTACGGCCGGTAATTACCAAGCAAGTCGTCGGCCACGCGCGACTCTCTTGAAAGCGGGTAGACAGAGCATTGCAGTAGGTGTGTTGGAAGTTGCGAGGAAAGAACACAGGTTTCACCCCCCCCCCCAGGATGTAACTAAACACACACACACACACACACACACACACACACACACACACACACACAC
>SMMW01000411.1:0-30216 GCA_004794655.1 Marisa cornuarietis
CGTTCTTTGCCGATCTTCACAGTCCTTAAGCTGTTCTAAGCCATTCTTCAGCGTTCTTAGCTGTTCTTGACCGTTCTTAAGCCGTTCTTAGCCGTTCTTCACCGTTCTTAAGCCGTTCTTTGCCGTTCTTCAGCGTCTTAAGCCGTTCTTAGCCGTTCTTGACCGTTCTTAAGCCGTTCTTAGCCGTTCTTAAGCCGTTCTTTGCCGTTCTTTGCTGTTCTTCAGCGACTTAAGACGTTCTTAGCTGTTCTTAGCCGTTCTTCACCGTCCTTAAGCCGTTCTTAGCCGTTCTTCACCGTCCTTAAGCCGTTCTTATCCGTTTTTAAGCGTTCTGAGCCGTTCTTGACCGTTCTTGACCGTTCTTAGCCGTTCTTTGCTGTTCTTCAGCGACTTAAGCCGTTCTTAACCATTCTTAAGCCGTTCTTAGCCATTCTTAGCCATTCTTCATCATTCTTAAGCCGTTCTTAATCGTTCTTTGCCGATCTTCACAGTCCTTAAGCTGTTCTTAGCCGTTCTTCAGCGTTCTTAGCTGTTCTTGACCGTTCTTAAGCCGTTCTTAGCCGTTCTTCACCGTTCTTAAGCCGTTCTTTGCCGTTCTTCAGCGTCTTAAGCCGTTCTTAGCCGTTCTTGACCGTTCTTAAGCCGTTCTTAGCCGTTCTTTGCCGTTCTTCACCGTCCTTAAGCCCTTCTTAGCCCTTCTTAGCCGTTCTTCATCGTGGTTTAGCCGTTCTTATCCGTTCTTTAGCGTTCTTAGCCGTTTTTGACCGTTCCTTAGCCGTTTTTAGCCGTTATTAAGCCGTTCTTAGCCATTCTTCGCCGTTCTTCAGCGTCTTAAGTTGTTCTTAAGCCGTTCTTAGCCGTTCTTTGCCGTTCTTCAGCGTCTTAAGCCGTTCGTAGCCGTTCTTGACCGTTCTTAAGCCGTTCTTAGCCGTTCTTAAGCCGTTCTTAAGCCGTTCTTAGCCGTTCTTCAGCGTCTTAAGCCGTTCTTCGCCGTTCTTCAGCGTCTTAAGTTGTTCTTAAGCCGTTCTTAGCCGTTCTTGACCGTTCTTAAGCCGTTCTTAGCCGTTCTTCACCGTTCTTAAGCAATTCTTATTCGTTCTTTGCCGTTCTTCACCTACCTTAAGCCGTTCTTAGCCGTTCTTTAGCGTTCTTAGCCGTTCTTAGCCGTTCTTCACCACTCCTAAGCCGTTCTTAACCGTTCTGAGCCAATCTTTACCGTTCTTAAGCCATTCTTAGCCATTCTTAGCCATTCTTAGCCGTTCTTTGTCGTTCCTTGCTGTTCTTCAGCGTCTTAAGCCGTTCTTAACCGTTCTTAGCCGTTCTTCACCGTTCTTACGCCGTTCTTTGCCATTCTTAGCCATTCTTAAGCCGTTCTTAGTCGTTCTTTGCCGTTCTTCACCGTCCTTAAGCCGTTCTTCGCCGTTCTTTAGCGTTCTTAGCCGTTCTTGACCGTTCTTAAGCCGTTCTTAGCCGTTCTTAAGCCGTTCTTAGCCATTCTTAGCCATTCTTCACCGTTCTTAAGCCGTTCTTATTCGTTCTTTGCCGTTCTTCACCTACCTTAAGCCGTTCTTAGCCGTTCTTTAGCGTTCTAAGCCGCTCTTAGCCGTTCTTAAGCCTTTTTTAGCCGTTCTTAAGCTGTTCTTAAGCCGTTCTTTGCCGTTCTTCAGCGTCTTAAGCCGTTCTTCGCCGTTCTTCAGCGTCTTAAGTTGTTCTTAAGCCGTTCTTAGCCGTTCTTGACCGTTCTTAAGCCGTTCTTAGCCGTTCTTAAGCCGTTCTTAGCCGTTCTTCGCTGTTCTTCAGCGTCTTAAGCCGTTCTTAGCCGTTCTTGACAGTTCTTAAGCCGTTCTTAGCCGTTCCTCGCTATTCTTCACCGTCATAAGCCATTCTTAGACGTTCTTAGCAGTTCTTAACTGTTTATAAGCTATTCTTAGCCGATCTTCACCGTTCTTAGCCATTCTTTGCCGTTTTTCAGCATCTTAATCCGTTCTTAACCGTTCTTCACCGTTCTTAAGCCGTTCTTAGCCGTTCTTTAGCGTTCTTTGCCGTTCTTGTCCGTTCTTAAGCCTTTCTTAGCCGTTCTTAAGCCTTCTTAAGCCGTTTTTCAGCGTCATAAGCCGTTCTTAGCCGTTCTTGACAGTTCTTAAGCCGTTCTTAGCCGTTCTTCGCCATTCTTCAGCGTCATAAGCCATTCTTAGACGTTCTTAGAGGATCTTCACTGTTTTTAAGCCGTTCTTTGCCGTTCTTAGCTATTCTTAGCCGTTCTTCACCGTTCGTAAGCTGTTCTTAGCCGTTCTTTGCCGTTCTTCACCGTCCTTAAGCCGTTCTTAGCCATTCTTAGCCGTTCTTCATCGTGCTTAAGCCGTTCTTAGCCGTTCTTTAGCGTTCTTAAGCCGTTCTTATTCGTTCTTTGCCGTTCTTCACCTACCTTAAGCCGTTCTTAGCCGTTCTTTAGCGTTCTTAGCCGCTCTTGGCCGTTCTTAAGCCTTTCTTAGCCGTTCTTAAGCTGTTCTTAAGCCGTTCTTTGCCGTTCTTCAGCGTCTTAAGCCGTTCTTCGCCGTTCTTTAGCGTCTTAAGTTGTTCTTAAGCCGTTCTTAGCCGTTCTTGACCGTTCTTAAGCCGTTCTTAAGCCGTTCTTAGCCGTTCTTTGCCGTTTTTCAGCATCTTAATCCGTTCTTAACCGTTCTTAACCGTTCTTAAGCCGTTCTTAGCCGTTCTTTAGCGTTCTTTGCCGTTCTTGTCCGTTCTTATGCCTTTCTTAGCCGTTCTTAAGCCTTCTTAAGCCGTTTTTCAGCGTCATAAGCCGTTCTTAGCCGTTCTTGACAGTTCTTAAGCCGTTCTTAGCCGTTCCTCGCCGTTCTTCAGCGTCATAAGCCATTCTTAGACGTTCTTAGAGGATCTTCACTGTTTTTAAGCCGTTCTTTGCCGTTCTTAGCTATTCTTAGCCGTTCTTCACCGTTCTTAAGCTGTTCTTAGCCGTTCTTTGCCGTTCTTCACCGTCCTTAAGCTGTTCTTAGCCATTCTTAGCCGTTCTTCATCGTTCTTAAGCCGTTCTTAGCCGTTCTTTAGCGTTCTTAAGCCGTTCTTATTCGTTTTTTGCCGTTCTTCACCTACCTTAAGCCGTTCTTAGCCGTTCTTTAGCGTTCTTAGCCGCTCTTGGCCGTTCTTAAGCCTTTCTTAGCCGTTCTTAAGCTGTTCTTAAGCCGTTCTTCAGCGTCTTAAGCCGTTCTTCGCCGTTCTTTAGCGTCTTAAGTTGTTCTTAAGCCGTTCTTAGCCGTTCTTGACCGTTCTTAAGCCGTTCTTAGCCGTTCTTAAGCCGTTCTTAAGCCATTCTTAGCAGTTCTTTAGCGTTCTTAGCTGTTCTCCACCGTTCTTAAGCTGTTCTTACCCGTTCTTTAGCGTTCTTAAGCCGTTCATCACCGTTCTTAAGTCGTTCTTAGCCGTTCTTCAGCATTCTTAAGCTGTTGATAGCCTTCCTTCACCGTTCTTCACCATTCTTAAGCCGTTCTAAGCGTTCTTAGCCGTTCTTCAGACTCTTATGCCGTTCTTAGCCGTTCTTCACCATTCTTAAGCCGTTTTTAGCCGTTCTTCGCCGTTATTTGCCGTTCTTAACTGTTATTCACCGTTCTTAAGCCGTTTTTAGCCGTTTTGCACCGTTCTTAGCCGTTTTGCACCGTTCTTAACCGTTTTTAAGCCGTTCTTAGCCGTTCTTCGCCGTTCTTGACCATTCTTAAGCCGTTCTTAGCCATTCTTCACCGTTCTTGAGCCTTTCTTCACCGTTCTTAAGCCGTTCTTAGCCGTTCATCACCATTCTTAAGCTGTTCTTAGCCTTTCGTTTCCGTTCTTCACCGTTCTTAAGCCATTCTTAGCGTTCTTAGCCGTTCTTCACCGTTCTTAAGCTTTTCTTAGCCGTTCTTTAGCGTTCTGAGCCGTTCTTCACCGTTCTTAAGCTGTTCTAAGCCGTTCTTTGCCGTTCTTCACCATTTTTAAGCCGTTCTTAGCCGTTCTTCATCGTTCTTAAGCCGTTCTTAGCTGTTTTGCACCGTTCTTAGCCGTTTTGCACCGTTCTTCACCGTTTTTAAGCCGTTCTTAGCCGTGCTTCGCCGTTCTTCACCGTTCTTTAGCCGTTCTTAGCCGTTCTTCACCGTTCTTAAGCTGCACTTAGCAGTTCGTCACCATTCTTAAGCTGTTTTTAGCCTTTCTTTGCCGTTCTTCACCGTTCTTAGGCCGTTATTAGCCGTTCTTCACCGTTCTTAAGCTTTTCTTAGCCGTTCTTTAGCGTTCTTAGCCGTTCTTCACCGTTCTTAAGCTGTTCTAAGCCGTTCTTTGCCGTTCTTAACCGTTTTAAAGCCGTTCTTAGCGTTCTTAGCCGTTCTTCAGCGTTCTTAAGCCTTTCTTCACTGTTCTTCAGCCGTTCTTCGCCGTTCTTCAGCGTCTTAAGCCGTTCTTAGCCGTTCTAAGCCGTTCATCACCGTGCTAAAGCTGTTCTTCAGTGTCGTAGCCGTTCTTGACCGTTCTTAAGTCGTTCTTAGCCGTTCTTCGCCGTTCTTCAGCGTCTTAAGCCGTTCTTAGCAGTTCTTGACCGTTCTTAAGCCGTTCTTAGCCGTTCTTAAGCCGTTCTTTGCCGTTCTTTGCCGTTCTTCAGCGTCTTAATCCGTTCTTAGCTGTTCTTAGCCGTTCTTCACCGTTCTTCACCGTCCTTAAGCCGTTCTTATCCGTTTTTAAGCGTTCTGAGCCGTTCTTGACCGTTCTTAAGCCGTTTATAGCCGTTCTGAAGCCGTTCTTAGCCGTCTTTAAGCCGTTCTTCAGCGACTTAAGCCGTTCTTAGCCGTTCTTGACCGTTCTTAAGCCGTTCTTCACCGTTCTTCACCGTCCTTAAGCCGTTCTTAGCCGTTCTTCACCGTTCTTAAGCCGTTCTTATCCGTTCTTAAGCAATCTGAGCCGTTCTTGACCGTTCTTAAGCCGTTCATAGCCGTTCTAAAGCCGTTCTTAGCCGTTCTTTGCCGTTCTTCAGCGACTTAAGCCGTTCCTAGCATTTCTTGACCGTTCTTAAGACGTTCTTAGCTGTTTTTAAGCCGTTCTTCACCATTATTACGTCGTTCTTGACCGTTCTTAAGCCGTTCTTAGCCGTTCTTAAGCCGTTCTTCAGCGTCTTAAGCCGTTCTTAACCATTCTTAAGCCATTCTTAACTGTTCTTAGCCGTTCTTCACCATTCTTAAGCCGTTCTTAACAGTTCTTAGCCGTCCTTCACCATTTTTAGCCGTTCTTGACCGTTCTTAAGCCGTTCTTAGCCATGCTTAAGCCGTTCTTAGCCGTTCTTCGCCGTTCTTCAGCGTCTTAAGCCGTTCTTAACCGTTCTTAGCCGTTCTTCACCATTCTTAAGCCGTTCTTCACCATTCTTAGCCGTTTTTAGCCGTTCTTTACCGTTCTTAAGCCGTTGTTAGCCATTCTTAGTCGTTCTTCACTGTTTTTAAGCCTTTCTTATCCGTTCTTTAGCGTTCTGAGTCGTTCTTGACTGTTCTTAAGCCGTTCATAGCCGTTCATAGCCGTTCTTCGCCGTTCTTCAGCGTCTTAAGCCGTTCTTAGCCGTTCTTGTCCGTTCTTAAGCCGTTCTTAGCCATTCCTCGCCGTTCTTCAGCGTCTTAAGCCATTCTTAACCGTTCTTAGTCGTTCTTAGCCGTTCTTCACCGTTCTAAAGCTGTTCTTCAGTGTCGTAGCCGTTCTTGACCGTTCTTAAGTCGTTCTTAGCCGTTCTTCGCCGTTCTTCAGCGTCTTAAGCCGTTCTTAGCCGTTCTTGACCGTTCATAAGCCGTTCTTAGCCGTTCTTAAGCCGTTCTTTGCCGTTCTTTATCGTTCTTCAGCGTCTTAATCCGTTCTTAGCTGTTCTTAGCCGTTCTTCACCGTTCTTCACCGTCTTTAAGCCGTTCTTATCCGTTCTTAAGCGTTCTAAGCCGTTCTTGACCGTTCTTAAGCCGTTCATAGCCGTTCTGAAGCCGTTCTTTGCCGTTTTTCAGCGTCTTAAGCCGTTCTTAGCCGTTCTTGACCGTTCATAAGCCGTTCTTAGCCGTTCTCGCCGTTCTCTAGCGTCTTAAGCCGTTCTTAACCGTTCTTAGCCGTTCTTCACCATTCTTAAGCCGTTCTTAACCCTTCTTAGCCGTTCTTTAACATTCTTATACATTCTTGACCGTTCTTAAGCCGTTCTTAGCCGTTCTTCGCCGTTCTTCAGCGTCTTAAGCCGTTCTTAGCCGTTCTTGACCGTTCTTAAGCCGTTCTTAGCCGTTCTTAAGCCGTTCTTTGCCGTTCTTTGCTTTTCTTCAGCGTCTTAATCCGTTCTTAGCTGTTCTTAGCCGTTCTTCACCGTCCTTAAGCCGTTCTTAGCCGTTCTTCACCGTCCTTAAGCCGTTCTTATCCGTTTTTAAGCGTTCTGAGCCGTTCTTGACCGTTCTAAAGCCGTTCTTAGCCGTTCTTTGCTGTTCTTCAGCGACTTAAGCCGTTCTTAACCATTCTTAAGCCGTTCTTAGCCATTCTTAGCCATTCTTCATCATTCTTAAGCCGTTCTTAATCGTTCTTTGCCGATCTTCACAGTCCTTAAGCTGTTCTTAGCCATTCTTCAGCGTTCTTAGCTGTTCTTGACCGTTCTTAAGCCGTTCTTAGCCGTTCTTCAGCGTCTTAAGCCGTTCTTTGCCGTTCTTCAGCGTCTTAAGCCGTTCTTAGCCGTTCTTGACCGTTCTTAAGCCGTTCTTAGCCGTTCTTTGCCGTTCTTCACCGTCCTTAAGCCCTTCTTAGCCCTTCTTAGCCGTTCTTCATCGTGGTTTAGCCGTTCTTATCCGTTCTTTAGCGTTCTTAGCCGTTTTTGACCGTTACTTAGCCGTTTTTAGCCGTTATTAAGCCGTTCTTAGCCATTCTTCGCCGTTCTTCAGCGTCTTAAGTTGTTCTTAAGCCGTTCTTAGCCGTTCTTTGCCGTTCTTCAGCGTCTTAAGCCGTTCGTAGCCGTTCTTGACCGTTCTTAAGCCGTTCTTAGCCGTTCTTAAGCCGTTCTTAAGCCGTTCTTAGCCGTTCTTCAGCGTCTTAAGCCGTTCTTCGCCGTTCTTCAGCGTCTGAAGTTGTTCTTAAGCCGTTCTTAGCCGTTCTTGACCGTTCTTAAGCCGTTCTTAGCCGTTCTTCACCGTTCTTAAGCAATTCTTATTCGTTCTTTGCCGTTCTTCACCTACCTTAAGCCGTTCTTAGCCGTTCTTTAGCGTTCTTAGCCGTTCTTAGCCGTTCTTCACCACTCCTAAGCCGTTCTTAACCGTTCTGAGCCAATCTTCACCGTTCTTAAGCCGTTCTTAGCCATTCTTAGCCGTTCTTAGCCATTCTTAGCCGTTCTTTGTCGTTCCTTGCTGTTCTTCAGCGTCTTAAGCCGTTCTTAACCGTTCTTAGCCGTTCTTCACCGTTCTTACGCCGTTCTTTGCCATTCTTAGCCATTCTTAAGCCGTTCTTAGTCGTTCTTTGCCGTTCTTCACCGTCCTTAAGCCGTTCTTCGCCGTTCTTTAGCGTTCTTAGCCGTTCTTGACCGTTCTTAAGCCGTTCTTAGCCGTTCTTAAGCCGTTCTTAGCCATTCTTAGCCATTCTTAGCCGTTCTTCACCGTTCTTAAGCCGTTCTTATTCGTTCTTTGCCGTTCTTCACCTACCTTAAGCCGTTCTTAGCCGTTCTTTAGCGTTCTTAGCCGCTCTTGGCCGTTCTTAAGCCTTTCTTAGCCGTTCTTAAGCTGTTCTTAAGCCGTTCTTTGCCGTTCTTCAGCGTCTTAAGCCGTTCTTCGCCGTTCTTTAGCGTCTTAAGTTGTTCTTAAGCCGTTCTTAGCCGTTCTTGACCGTTCTTAAGCCGTTCTTAGCCGTTCTTAAGCCGTTCTTAGCCGTTCTTCGCTGTTCTTCAGCGTCTTAAGCCGTTCTTAGCCGTTCTTGACAGTTCTTAAGCCGTTCTTAGCCGTTCCTCGCTATTCTTCACCGTCATAAGCCATTCTTAGACGTTCTTAGCAGTTCTTAACTGTTTTTAAGCTATTCTTAGCCGATCTTCACCGTTCTTAGCCATTCTTTGCCGTTTTTCAGCATCTTAATCCGTTCTTAACCGTTCTTCACCGTTCTTAAGCCGTTCTTAGCCGTTCTTTAGCGTTCTTTGCCGTTCTTGTCCGTTCTTAAGCCTTTCTTAGCCGTTCTTAAGCCTTCTTAAGCCGTTTTTCAGCGTCATAAGCCGTTCTTAGCCGTTCTTGACAGTTCTTAAGCCGTTCTTAGCCGTTCCTCGCCATTCTTCAGCGTCATAAGCCATTCTTAGACGTTCTTAGAGGATCTTCACTGTTTTTAAGCCGTTCTTTGCCGTTCTTAGCTATTCTTAGCCGTTCTTCACCGTTCTTAAGCCGTTCTTAGCCGTTCTTTGCCGTTCTTCACCGTCCTTAAGCCGTTCTTTGCCATTCTTAGCCGTTCTTCATCGTGCTTAAGCCGTTCTTAGCCGTTCTTTAGCGTTCTTAAGCCGTTCTTATTCGTTCTTTGCCGTTCTTCACCTACCTTAAGCCGTTCTTAGCCGTTCTTTAGCGTTCTTAGCCGCTCTTGGCCGTTCTTAAGCCTTTCTTAGCCGTTCTTAAGCTGTTCTTAAGCCGTTCTTTGCCGTTCTTCAGCGTCTTAAGCCGTTCTTCGCCGTTCTTTAGCGTCTTAAGTTGTTCTTAAGCCGTTCTTAGCCGTTCTTGACCGTTCTTAAGCCGTTCTTAAGCCGTTCTTAGCCGTTCTTTGCCGTTTTTCAGCATCTTAACCGTTCTTAGCCGTTCTTAACCAAGCCGTTCTTAGCCGTTCTTAAGCGTTCTTAGCCGTTCTTAGCCGTTCTTCAGCATTCTTAAGCCGTTCTTAACCGTTCTTAACCGTTCTTAAGCCGTTCTTAGCCGTTCTTTAGCGTTCTTAGCCGTTCTTGGCCGTTCTTCACCGTTCTTAAGCCGTTCTTAGCCGTTCTTAAGCCTTCTTAAGCCGTTTTTCAGCGTCATAAGCCGTTCTTAGCCGTTCTTGACAGTTCTTAAGCCGTTCTTTGCCGTTCTTTAGCGACTTAAGCCGTTCCTAGCATTTCTTGACCGTTCTTAAGCCGTTCTTAGCTGTTCTTAAGCCGTTCTTCACCGTTCTTAAGCCGTTCTTACCGTTCTTAAGCCGTTCTTAGCCGTTCTTAAGCGTTCTTAGCCGTTCTTAAGCCGTTCTTCACGTTCTTAAGCCGTTCTTAACCGTTCTTAAGCCGTTCTTAACCGTTCTTAGCCGTTCTTCACCGTTCTTAAGCCGTTCTTAACCGTTCTTAGCCGTTCTTCACCGTTCTTAGCCGTTCTTGGCCGTTCTTAAGCCTTTCTTAGCCGTTCTTAAGCTGTTCTTAAGCCGTTCTTTGCCGTTCTTCAGCGTCTTAAGCCGTTCTTCGCCGTTCTTCGCCGTTCTTTTGCGTCTTAAGTTGTTCTTAAGCCGTTCTTAGCCGTTCTTGACCGTTCTTAAGCCGTTCTTAGCCGTTCTTAAGCCGTTCTTAGCCGTTCTTCGCTGTTCTTCAGCGTCTTAAGCCGTTCTTAGCCGTTCTTGACAGTTCTTAAGCCGTTCTTAGCCGTTCCTCGCTATTCTTCAGCGTCATAAGCCATTCTTAGACGTTCTTAGCAGTTCTTAACTGTTTTTAAGCTATTCTTAGCCGATCTTCACCGTTCTTAGCCGTTCTTTGCCGTTTTTCAGCATCTTAATCCGTTCTTAACCGTTCTTCACCGTTCTTAAGCCGTTCTTAGCCGTTCTTTAGCGTTCTTTGCCGTTCTTGTCCGTTCTTAAGCCTTTCTTAGCCGTTCTTAAGCCTTCTTAAGCCGTTTTTCAGCGTCATAAGCCGTTCTTAGCCGTTCTTGACAGTTCTTAAGCCGTTCTTAGCCGTTCCTCGCCATTCTTCAGCGTCATAAGCCATTCTTAGACGTTCTTAGAGGATCTTCACTGTTTTTAAGCCGTTCTTTGCCGTTCTTAGCTATTCTTAGCCGTTCTTCACCGTTCTTAAGCCGTTCTTAGCCGTTCTTTG
The DNA here is from genome assembly GCA_004794655.1 of Marisa cornuarietis. Classification (NCBI taxonomy): domain Eukaryota; kingdom Metazoa; phylum Mollusca; class Gastropoda; order Architaenioglossa; family Ampullariidae; genus Marisa; species Marisa cornuarietis. The sequence continues at coordinate 10,037 of SMMW01000411.1, forward strand.
CCGTTCTTCACCGTCCTTAAGCCGTTCTTAGCCATTCTTAGCCGTTCTTCATCGTGCTTAAGCCGTTCTTAGCCGTTCTTTAGCGTTCTTAAGCCGTTCTTATTCGTTCTTTGCCGTTCTTCACCTACCTTAAGCCGTTCTTAGCCGTTCTTTAGCGTTCTTAGCCGCTCTTGGCCGTTCTTAAGCCTTTCTTAGCCGTTCTTAAGCTGTTCTTAAGCCGTTCTTTGCCGTTCTTCAGCGTCTTAAGCCGTTCTTCGCCGTTCTTTAGCGTCTTAAGTTGTTCTTAAGCCGTTCTTAGCCGTTCTTGACCGTTCTTAAGCCGTTCTTAAGCCGTTCTTAGCCGTTCTTTGCCGTTTTTCAGCATCTTAATCCGTTCTTAACCGTTCTTAACCGTTCTTAAGCCGTTCTTAGCCGTTCTTTAGCGTTCTTTGCCGTTCTTTGCCGTTCTTGTCCGTTCTTATGCCTTTCTTAGCCGTTCTTAAGCCTTCTTAAGCCGTTTTTCAGCGTCATAAGCCGTTCTTAGCCGTTCTTGACAGTTCTTAAGCCGTTCTTAGCCGTTCCTCGCCATTCTTCAGCGTCATAAGCCATTCTTAGACGTTCTTAGAGGATCTTCACTGTTTTTAAGCCGTTCTTTGCCGTTCTTAGCTATTCTTAGCCGTTCTTCACCGTTCTTAAGCTGTTCTTAGCCGTTCTTTGCCGTTCTTCACCGTCCTTAAGCTGTTCTTAGCCATTCTTAGCCGTTCTTCATCGTGCTTAAGCCGTTCTTAGCCGTTCTTTAGCGTTCTTAAGCCGTTCTTATTCGTTTTTTGCCGTTCTTCACCTACCTTAAGCCGTTCTTAGCCGTTCTTTAGCGTTCTTAGCCGCTCTTGGCCGTTCTTAAGCCTTTCTTAGCCGTTCTTAAGCTGTTCTTAAGCCGTTCTTCAGCGTCTTAAGCCGTTCTTCGCCGTTCTTTAGCGTCTTAAGTTGTTCTTAAGCCGTTCTTAGCCGTTCTTGACCGTTCTTAAGCCGTTCTTAGCCGTTCTTAAGCCGTTCTAAGCCATTCTTAGCAGTTCTTTAGCGTTCTTAGCTGTTCTCCACCGTTCTTAAGCTGTTCTTACCCGTTCTTTAGCGTTCTTAAGCCGTTCATCACCGTTCTTAAGTCGTTCTTAGCCGTTCTTCAGCATTCTTAAGCTGTTGATAGCCTTCCTTCACCGTTCTTCACCATTCTTAAGCCGTTCTAAGCGTTCTTAGCCGTTCTTCAGACTCTTATGCCGTTCTTAGCCGTTCTTCACCATTCTTAAGCCGTTTTTAGCCGTTCTTCGCCGTTATTTGCCGTTCTTAACTGTTATTCACCGTTCTTAAGCCGTTTTTAGCCGTTTTGCACCGTTCTTAGCCGTTTTGCACCGTTCTTAACCGTTTTTAAGCCGTTCTTAGCCGTTCTTCGCCGTTCTTGACCATTCTTCAGCCGTTCTTAGCCATTCTTCACCGTTCTTGAGCCTTTCTTCACCGTTCTTAAGCCGTTCTTAGCCGTTCATCACCATTCTTAAGCTGTTCTTAGCCTTTCGTTTCCGTTCTTCACCGTTCTTAAGCCATTCTTAGCGTTCTTAGCCGTTCTTCACCGTTCTTAAGCTTTTCTTAGCCGTTCTTTAGCGTTCTGAGCCGTTCTTCACCGTTCTTAAGCTGTTCTAAGCCGTTCTTTGCCGTTCTTCACCATTTTTAAGCCGTTCTTAGCCGTTCTTCATCGTTCTTAAGCCGTTCTTAGCTGTTTTGCACCGTTCTTAGCCGTTTTGCACCGTTCTTCACCGTTTTTAAGCCGTTCTTAGCCGTGCTTCGCCGTTCTTCACCGTTATTTAGCCGTTCTTAGCCGTTCTTCACCGTTCTTAAGCTGCACTTAGCAGTTCGTCACCATTCTTAAGCTGTTTTTAGCCTTTCTTTGCCGTTCTTCACCGTTCTTAGGCCGTTATTAGCCGTTCTTCACCGTTCTTAAGCTTTTCTTAGCCGTTCTTTAGCGTTCTTAGCCGTTCTTCACCGTTCTTAAGCTGTTCTAAGCCGTTCTTTGCCGTTCTTAACCGTTTTAAAGCCGTTCTTAGCGTTCTTAGCCGTTCTTCAGCGTTCTTAAGCCTTTCTTCACTGTTCTTCAGCCGTTCTTCGCCGTTCTTCAGCGTCTTAAGCCGTTCTTAGCCGTTCTAAGCCGTTCATCACCGTGCTAAAGCTGTTCTTTAGTGTCGTAGCCGTTCTTGACCGTTCTTAAGTCGTTCTTAGCCGTTCTTCGCCGTTCTTCAGCGTCTTAAGCCGTTCTTAGCAGTTCTTGACCGTTCTTAAGCCGTTCTTAGCCGTTCTTAAGCCGTTCTTTGCCGTTCTTTGCCGTTCTTCAGCGTCTTAATCCGTTCTTAGCTGTTCTTAGCCGTTCTTCACCGTTCTTCACCGTCCTTAAGCCGTTCTTATCCGTTTTTAAGCGTTCTGAGCCGTTCTTGACCGTTCTTAAGCCGTTTATAGCCGTTCTGAAGCCGTTCTTAGCCGTTCTTTGCCGTTCTTCAGCGACTTAAGCCGTTCTTAGCCGTTCTTGACCGTTCTTAAGCCGTTCTTCACCGTTCTTCACCGTCCTTAAGCCGTTCTTAGCCGTTCTTCACCGTTCTTAAGCCGTTCTTATCCGTTCTTAAGCGTTCTGAGCCGTTCTAAAGCCGTTCTTAGCCGTTCTTTGCCGTTCTTCAGCGACTTAAGCCGTTCCTAGCATTTCTTGACCGTTCTTAAGACGTTCTTAGCTTTTTTTAAGCCGTTCTTCACCATTATTAAGTCGTTCTTGACCGTTCTTAAGCCGTTCTTAACCGTTCTTAAGCCGTTCTTAGCCGTTCTTAAGCCGTTCTTCAGCGTCTTAAGCCATTCTTAACCATTCTTAAGCCATTCTTAAGCCGTTCTTAACCGTTCTTAGCCGTTCTTCACCATTTTTAGCCGTTCTTGACCGTTCTTAAGCCGTTCTTAGCCATGCTTAAGCCGTTCTTAGCCGTTCTTCGCCGTTCTTCAGCGTCTTAAGCCGTTCTTAACCGTTCTTAGCCGTTCTTCACCATTCTTAAGCCGTTCTTCACCATTCTGAGTCGTTCTTGACTGTTCTTAAGCCGTTCATAGCCGTTCATAGCCGTTCTTCGCCGTTCTTCAGCGTCTTAAGCCGTTCTTAGCCGTTCTTGTCCGTTCTTAAGCCGTTCTTAGCATATCCTCGCCGTTCTTCAGCATCTTAAGCCATTCTTAACCGTTCTTAGTCGTTCTTAGCCGTTCTTCACCGTTCTAAAGCCGTTCTTCAGTGTCGTAGCCGTTCTTGACCGTTCTTAAGTCGTTCTTAGCCGTTCTTCGCCGTTCTTCAGCGTCTTAAGCCGTTCTTAGCCGTTCTTGACCGTTCATAAGCCGTTCTTAGCCGTTCTTAAGCCGTTCTTTGCCGTTCTTTATCGTTCTTCAGCGTCTTAATCCGTTCTTAGCTGTTCTTAGCCGTTCTTCACCGTTCTTCACCGTCTTTAAGCCGTTCTTATCCGTTCTTAAGCGTTCTAAGCCGTTCTTGACCGTTCTTAAGCCGTTCATAGCCGTTCTGAAGCCGTTCTTTGCCGTTTTTCAGCGACTTAAGCCGTTCTTAGCCGTTCTTGACCGTTCTTAAGCCGTTCTTCACCGTCCTTAAGCCGTTCTTAGCCGTTCTTTACTGTTCTTAAGCCGTTCTTATCCGTTCTTAAGCGTTCTGAGCCGTTCTTGACCGTTCTTAAGCCGTTCATAGCCGTTCTAAAGCCGTTCTTAGCCGTTCTTTGCCGTTCTTTAGCGACTTAAGCCGTTCTTAGCCGTTCTTGACCGTTCTTAAGCCGTTCTTAGCTGTTCTTAAGCCGTTCTTAGCCGTTCTTTAGCATTCTTAGCCGTTCTTGACCGTTCTTAAGCCGTTCATAGCCGTTCTGAAGCCAATCTTAGCCGTTCTTTGCCGTTCTTCAGCGACTTAAGCCGTTCATAGCCCTTCTTGACCGTTCTTAAGCCGTTCTTAGCTTTTCTTAAGCCGTTCTTTACCATTTTTAAGCCGTTCTTAGCCGTTCTTTAGCATTCTTAGCCGTTCTTGACCGTTCTTAAGCCGTTCTTAGCCGTTCTTAAGCCGTTCTTAGCCGTTCTCGCCGTTCTCCAGCGCCTTAAGCCGTTCTTAACCGTTCTTAGCCGTTCTTCACCATTCTTAAGCCGTTCTTAACCGTTCTTAGCCGTTCTTCAACATTCTGAACCATTCTTGACCGTTCTTAAGCCGTTCTTAGCCGTTCTTCGCCGTTCTTCAGCGTCTTAAGCCGTTCTTAGCCGTTCTTGACCGTTCTTAAGCCGTTCTTAGCCGTTCTTAAGCCGTTCTTTGCCGTTCTTTGCTGTTCTTCAGCGTCTTAATCCGTTCTTAGCTGTTCTTAGCCGTTCTTCACCGTCCTTAAGCCGTTCTTATCCGTTTTTAAGCGTTCTGAGCCGTTCTTGACCGTTCTAAAGCCGTTCTTAGCCGTTCTTTGCTGTTCTTCAGCGACTTAAGCCGTTCTTAGCCGTTCTTGACCGTTCTTAAGCCGTTCTTAGCTGTTCTTAAGCCGTTCTTCACCATTATTAAGCCGTTCTTAGCCGTTCTTTAGCATTCTTTGCTGTTCTTGACCGTTCTTAAGCCATTCTTAGCCGTTCTTAAGCCGTTCTTCACCATGCTAAAGCCGTTCTTTAGTGTCGTAGCCGTTCTTGACCGTTCTTAAGTCGTTCTTAGCCGTTCTTCGCCGTTCTTTGCATTTTTTAAGCCGTTCTTAGCCGTTCTTGACCGTTCTTAAGCCGTTCTTAGCCGTTCTTAAGCCGTTCTTTGCCGTTCTTTGCCGTTCTTCACCGTCCTTAAACCGTTCTTATCCGTTTTTAAGCATTCTGAGCCGTTCTTCAGCGTCTTAAGCCGTTCTTAGCCGTTCTAAGCCGTTCATCACCGTTCTTAAGTCGTTCTTAGCCGTTCTTCACCATTCTTAAGCCGTTCTTAACCGTTCTTAGCCGTTCTTCACCATTTTTAGCCGTTCTTGACCGTTCTTAAGCCGTTCTTAGCCATGCTTAAGCCGTTCTTCGCCGTTCTTTAGCGTCTTAAGCCGTTCTTAGCAGTTCTTGACCGTTCTTAAGCCGTTCTTAGCCGTTCTTAAGCCGTTCTTTGCCGTTCTTTGCCGTTCTTCAGCGTCTTAATCCGTTCTTAGCTGTTCTTAGCCGTTCTTCACCGTTCTTCACCGTCCTTAAGCCGTTCTTATCCGTTTTTAAGCGTTCTGAGCCGTTCTTGACCGTTCTTAAGCCGTTTATAGCCGTTCTGAAGCCGTTCTTAGCCGTTCTTTGCCGTTCTTCAGCGACTTAAGCCGTTCTTAGCCGTTCTTGACCGTTCTTACGCCGTTCTTCACCGTTCTTCACCGTCCTTAAGCCGTTCTTAGCCGTTCTTCACCGTTCTTAAGCCGTTCTTATCCGTTCTTAAGCGTTCTGAGCCGTTCTTCACCGTTCTTAAGCCGTTCATAGCCGTTCTAAAGCCGTTCTTAGCCGTTCTTTGCCGTTCTTTAGCGACTTAAGCCGTTCCTAGCATTTCTTGACCGTTCTTAAGACGTTCTTAGCTGTTTTTAAGCCGTTCTTCACCATTATTAAGTCGTTCTTGACCGTTCTTAAGCCGTTCTTAGCCGTTCTTAAGCCGTTCTTCAGCGTCTTAAGCCGTTCTTAACCATTCTTAAGCCATTCTTAACTGTTCTTAGCCGTTCTTCACCATTCTTAAGCCGTTCTTAACAGTTCTTAGCCGTTCTTCACCATTTTTAGCCGTTCTTGACCGTTCTTAAGCCGTTCTTAGCCATGCTTAAGCCGTTCTTAGCCGTTCTTCGCCGTTCTTCAGTGTCTTAAGCCGTTCTTAACCGTTCTTAGCCGTTCTTCACCATTCTTAAGCCGTTCTTCACCATTCTTAGCCGTTTTTAGCCGTTCTTTACCGTTCTTAAGCCGTTGTTAGCCATTCTTAGCCGTTCTTCGCTGTTCTTCAGCGTCTTAAGCCGTTCTTAGCCGTTCTTGACAGTTCTTAAGCCGTTCTTAGCCGTTCCTCGCCATTCTTCAGCGTCATAAGCCATTCTTAGACGTTCTTAGAGGATCTTCACTGTTTTTAAGCCGTTCTTTGCCGTTCTTAGCTATTCTTAGCCGTTCTTCACCGTTCGTAAGCTGTTCTTAGCCGTTCTTTGCCGTTCTTCACCGTCCTTAAGCTGTTCTTAGCCATTCTTAGCCGTTCTTCATCGTGCTTAAGCCGTTCTTAGCCGTTCTTTAGCGTTCTTAAGCCGTTCTTATTCGTTCTTTGCCGTTCTTCACCTACCTTAAGCCGTTCTTAGCCGTTCTTTGGCGTTCTTAGCCGCTCTTGGCCGTTCTTAAGCCTTTCTTAGCCGTTCTTAAGCTGTTCTTAAGCCGTTCTTCAGCGACTTAAGCCGTTCTTAGCCGTTCTTGACCGTTCTTAAGCCGTTCTTAGCTGTTCTTAAGCCGTTCTTCACCATTATTAAGACGTTCTTAGCCGTTCTTTAGCATTCTTAGCTGTTCTTGACCGTTCTTAAGCCATTCTTAGCCGTTCTTAAGCTGTTCTTAGCCGTTCTCGCCGTTCTTCAGCGTCTTAAGCCGTTCTTAACCGTTCTTAGCCGTTCTTCACGATTCTTAAGCCATTCTTAACTGTTCTTAGCCGTTCTTCACTATTCTAAAGCCGTTCTTGACCATTGTTAGCCGTTCTTCAACATTCTTAGCCGTTCTTGACTGTTCTTAAGCCGTTCTTAAGCCGTTCTTAGCCGTTCTTTAGCGTTCTTAGCCGTTCTTAGCCGTTCTTAACCGTTCTTAGCCGTTCTTCACCGTTCTTAAGCCGTTAGCCGTTCATCCCCGTTCTTTAGCGTCTTAAGCCGTTCTTCACCGTTCTTAAGCCGTTCTTAGCCGTTCTTAATCCGTTTTTAGCCGTTCTTCGCCGTTCTTCAGCGTTTTAAGCCGTTCTTAACCGTTCTTAGCCGTTCTTTACCGTTCTTAAGCCGTTTTTAACTGTTCTTAGCCGTTCTTCACCGTTCTTAAGCCGGTAGCCGTTTTCCGCCATTCTTCAGCGTCTTAAGCCGTTCTTAGCCGGTTTCCACCGTTCTCTAGCGTCTTAAGCCGTTCTTCAACTTTCTTTAGCCGTTCTTAAGCCATTCTTTGCCTTTCTTCAGCATCTTAAGCAGTTCTTAGCCGTTCTTAGCCGTCCTTCATCGATCTTAAGCCGTTCTTAACCGTTCTTCACCGTTCTTAAGCCTTTCTTAGCTGTTCTTCACCCTTTTTAAGCCGTTCTTAGCCGTTCTTCACCATTCTTAATGCCGTTCTTATCCATTCTTTAGCGTTCTGAGCCGTTCTTGACCGTTCTTAAGCCATTCATAGCCGTTCTTAGCCGTTCTTCGCCATTCTTCAGCGTCTTAAGCCGTTCTTAGCCGTTCTTGAGCGTTCTTAAGCCGTTCTTAGCCGTTCTTAAGCCGTTTTTCACCGTTTTTCTCCGTTCTCTAGCGTCTAAAGCCGTTTTTGACCGTTCTTAAGCCGTTCTTAGAAGTTCTTTGCCAATCTTCAGTGTCTTAAGCCGTTTTTAGCCGTTCCTAGCCGTTCTTAATCCGTTCTTAGCAATTCTTTACCGTTCTTAGCCGTTCTTCACCATTCGTAAGCCATTCTGAACCGTTCTTTGCCGTTCTTAAGTCGTTCTTAGCCGTTCTTAGCCGTTCTTCACCGTTCTTCGCCGTTCTTCAGCGTCTTAAGCCTTTCTTAGCCGTTCTTAGCCGTTCTTCAGCGTCTGAAGCTGTTCTTAGCCATTCTTCACCGTTCTTAAGCCGTTCTTAGGCGTTCTTCACCGTTATTGAGCGTCTTAAGCCGTTCTTAGCCGTTCTTCACAAATCTTAAGATGTTCTTAAACGTTCTTAGCTGTTCTTAAGCCCTTCTTAGCTGTTCATTTCCGTTTTATGCCGTTCTTAGCCGTTTTTCACTGTTTTTAAGCCGTTCTTAGCCGTTCTTCACCGTTCTTTGCCGTTCTTCACTTTTCTTAAGCCATTCTTAGCCGTTCTTCGCCAATCTTCACCGTTCTTAAGCCGTTCTTAAGCTGTTCTTAGCCGTTCTTTACCAATCCTCATCGTCTTAAGCCGTTCTTAGCCGTTCCTAGCCATTCTTTAGCCGTTCTTAGCCGTTCTTTGGCATTCTTCACCGTTCTTAAGCCGTTCTTAGCCATTCTTAGCCATTCTTGGCAGTTCTTAAGCCGTTCTTAGCCGTTCTTTAGCGTTCTTAGCCATTCTTCACCGTTCACAAGCCGTTCTGAACCATTCTTTGCCGTTTTTTAGCGTGCTTAGCCGTTTTTAGCAGTTCTTCACGGTTCTTAAGCCGTTCTTAGCCATTATTTGCCGTTCTTCAGCGTCTTAAGCCGTTCTTAGCCGTTCTTGACCGTTCTTAAGTCGTTCTTACCCGTTCTTAAGCCGATCTTAGCCGTTCTTAAGCCGTTCTTAGCCGTTCTTCGCCATTCCTCGCCATTTTTTAGCATTCTTAGCCGTTCTTTACCGTTGTTAAGCTGTTCTTAGCCGTTCTTTACCGTTCTTAAGCCGTTCTTAGCCGTTCTTAAGCCATTCTTCATCGTCCTAAGCCGTTCTTAGCCGTTCTTTGCCATTCCTAGCCATTCTTTAGCGTTCTTAGCCGTTCTAAGCCGTTATTTGCCGTTCTTCATCATTCTTAAGCCATTTTTAGCCATTCTTTAGCGTCCTTAGACGTTCTTAGCCGTTCTTCCCCGTTCTTTAGCCATTCTAAGCCGTTCTTCGCCATTGCCCGCCATTCTTTAGCGTTCTTAGCCGTTCTTAAGCCATTCTTAGCCGTTTTGCAACGTTTTTAAGCCGTTCTAAGCCGTTATTTGCCGTTCTTCACCATTCTTAAGCCGTTCTTAGGCTTAGGAACGGTGAAGAACGGCTAAGAACAGCTTAAGAACGGTGTAGAACGGCTAAGAACGGCTAAAGAACTGTGAAGAAAGGCTTAAGAACGCTGAAGAACGGCTAAGAATGCTTAGAACGGCTTAAAAAACGGTGAAGAACGGCAAAGAACAGCTTAGAACAGCTTAATAACGGTGAAGAACGGCTAAGAACAGCTTAAGAATGGTGACGCACGGCTAAGAACGGCTTAAGAACGGTGAAGAAAGGCTTAAGAACGGCGAAGAACGGCTAAGAACGGCTTAAGAACGGTAAACAAAGGTTTAAGAACGCTAAAGAACAGCTAAGAACAGCTAAGGAACGGTGTAGAACGGCTAAGAACGGCTTAAGAACAGTGAAGAAAGGCTTAAGAACGCTGCAGAACGGTGCAAAACGGCTAAGAATGGTGCAACACGGCTAAGAACGGCTTAGGAACGGTGAAGAACGGCTAAGAACAGCTTAAGAACGGTGTAGAACGGCTAAGAACGGCTGAAGAACTGTGAAGAAAGGCTTAAGAACGCTGAAGAACGGCTAAGAATGCTTAGAACGGCTTAAAAGACGGTGAAGAACGGCAAAGAACGGCTTAGAACAGCTTAAGAACGGTGAAGAACGGCTAAGAACGCTAAAGAACGGCTAAGAAAAGCTTAAGAACGGTGAAGAACGGCTTAAGAACGGTGAAGAACGGCGAAGAACGGCTAAGAACGCTAAGAACGGCTTAAAAACGGTGAAGAACGGCAAAGAGCAGCTTAGAACAGCTTAAGAACGGTGAAGAACGGCTAAGAACGCTAAAGAACGGCTAAAAAAAGCTTAAGAACGGTGAAGAACGGCTACGAACGCTAAGAACGGCTTAAGAACGGTGAAAAACGGCAAAGAAAGGCTAAAAACAGCTTAAGAATGGTGACGAACGGCTAAGAACGGCTTAAGAACGGTGAAGAAAGGTTATAGAACGGTGAAGAACGGCTAAGAACGGCTAAGAAAAGCTTAAGAACGGTGAAGAACGGCGAAGAACGGCTAAGAACGGCTTAAAAACGGTTAAGGACGGTGCAAAACGGCTAAGAATGGTGCAAAACAGCTAAGAACGGCTTCAGAACGATGAAGAACGGCTAAGAACGGCAAAGAACGGCGAAGAACGGCTAAGAACGGCTTAAGACGCTGAAGAACGGCTTAGGAACGGCTATGAACGCTAAGAACGGCTTAAGAACAGTGAAAAACGGCTAACAACAGCTTAAGAAGAACGGCTTAAGAACATTGAAGAACGGCTAAGAACGCTAAAGAACTGCTAAGAATGGCTTAAGAACGGCTAAGAACGCTAAAAACGGCTTAAGAACGGTGAAGAACGGCGCAGAACGGCTAGGAACAGCTTAAGAACGGTGTTGAACGGTTAAGATCGGCTTAAGAACAGTTAAGAAAGGCTTAAGAACGCTAAAGAACGGCTAAGAAAAGCTTAGGAACGGTGAAGAACGGCTAATAACGGCCTAAGAACGGTGAAGAACGGCAAAGAAAGGCTAAAAACAGCTTAAGAATGGTGACAAATGGCTAAGAACGGCTTAAGAACGGTGAAGAAAGGCTTAAGAACGCTAAAGAACGGCTAAGAACAGCTTAAGTACGAAGAAGAACGGCTAAGAAAGGCTAAAAACAGCTTAAGAATGGTGACGAACGGCTAAGAACGGCTTAAGAACGGTGAAGAAAGGCTTAAGAACGGTGAAGAACGGCTAAGAATGCTGAGAACGGCTTAAAAACGGTGAAGAACGGCAAAGAACAGCTAAGAACAGCTTAAGAACGGTAAAGAACGGCTAAGAACGCTAAAGAACGGCTAATATCGGCTTAAGAATGGTGAAGAACGGCAAAGAAAGGCTAAGAACAGCTTCAGAATGGTGACGAACGGCTAAGAACGGCTTAAGAATGGTGAAGAAAGGCTTAAGAACGGCGAAGAACGGCTAAGAATGGCTTAAGAACGTTGAACAAAGGCTTAAGAACGCTAAAGAACGGCTAAGAATGGCTTAAGAACGGCTAAAAACGCTAAAAACGGCTTAAGAACGGTGAAGAACGGCGAAGAACGGCGAAGAACGGCTAAGAACAGCTTAAGAACGGTGTAGAACGGCTAAGAAGGGCTTAAGAACAGTGAAGAAAGGCTTAAGAACGCTGCATAACGGAGCAAAACGGCAAAGAACGATGCAAAACGGCTAAGAACGGCTTAAAAACGGTGAAGAACGGCAAAGAACAGCTAAGAACAGCTTAAGAACGGTGAAGAACGGCTAAGAACGCTAAAGAACGGCTAATATCGGCTTAAGAATGGTGAAGAACGGCAAAGAAAGGCTAAGAACAGCTTCAGAATGGTGACGAACGGCTAAGAACGGCTTAAGAGTGGTGAACAAAGGCTTAAGAACGCTAAAGAACGGCTAAGAATGGCTTAAGAACGGCTAAGAACGCTAAAAACGGCTTAAGAACGGTGAAGAACGGCGAAGAACGGCGAAGAACGGCTAAGAACAGCTTAAGAATGGTGTAGAACGGCTAAGAACGGCTTAAGAACAGTGAAGAAAGGCTTAAGAACGCTGCATAACGGTGCAAAACGGCAAAGAACGGTGCAAAACGGCTAAGAACGGCTTAGGAACGGTTAAGAACGGCTAAGAACGGCAAATAACGGCGAAGAACGGCTAAGAATGGCTTAAGAATGGTGAAGAATGGCAAATAACGGCTTAGAATGGCTTAAAAACGGTGCAAAACGGCTAAAAACGGCTTAAAAACGATAAAGAATGGCTAAGAACGCTAAAGAATGGCGAGGAATGGCAAAGAACGGCTAAGAATGGCTAAAGAACGGGAAAGAACGGCTAAGAACGTCTAAGAACGCTAAAGAATGGCTAAGAATGGCTTAAGAATGGTGAAGAACGGCAAATAACGGCTTAGAATTGATTAAAAACGGTGCAAAACGGCTAAGAACGGTAAAAGAACGGTGAAGAACGGCTAAGAACGCTAAAGAATGGCTAGGAATGGCTTAAGAACGGCTTAAGACGCTGAAGAATGACTTAGGAACGGCTAGGAACGGCTTAAGAACGGTAAAGAACGGCTAAGAACAGCTTAACAACCGTGAAGAACGGCTAAGAACGCTAAAGAATGGCGAGGAATGGCGAAGAACGGCACAGAACGGCTTAAGACGCTGAAGAATGGCTTAAGAACGGCTAAGAACGGCTTAAGAACAGTGAAGAACGGCAAAGAAAGGCTAAAAACGGCTAAAAAACGGTGAAGAACGGCAAAGAACAGCTTAGAACAGCTTAAAAACGGTGAAGAACGGCTAAGAACGCTAAAGAATGGCTAAGAATGGCTTAAGAACGGTGAAGAACGTTTAAGATCGCTAATAACGGCTTAAGAACGGTGAAGAACGGCAAAGAAAGGCTAAGAACAGCTTAAGAATGGTGACAAACGGCTAAGAACGCTAAAGAACTGCTAAGAATGGCTTAAGAACGGCTAAGAACGCTAAAAACGGCTTAAGAACGGTGAAGAACGGCAAAGAACAGCTTAGAACAGCTTAATAACGGCTAAGAACGGCTTAAGAACGGTGAACAAAGGCTTAAGAACGCTAAAGAACAGCTAAGAACAGCTTAAGAACGGTGAAGAACGGCTAAGAATGGCTTAAGAACGGCTAAGAACGCTTAAAACGGCTTAAGAACGGTGAAGAACGGCGAAGAACGGCTAAGAACAGCTCATTTTTAGTCTGTTCTTAGCCGTTCTTTGCCGTTCTTCGCCGTTCTTCACCGTTCTTTAGCCGTTTTTAGCGTTTTTAGCCGTTCTTAAGCCATTCTTAGCCGTTCTTCACCGTTCTTAAGCTGTTCTTAGCTGTTCTTTAGCGTTCTTAAACCTTTGTTCACCGTTCTTAAGCCGTTCTTAGCCGTTCTTCACCGTTCTTAAGCCTTTCTTCACCGTTCATAAGCCGTTCTTAGCCGTTCGTCACCATTCTTAAGCTGTTCTTAGCCATTCTTCACCGTTATTAAGCTGTTCTAAGCTGTTCTTTGCCGTTCTTCACCGTTCTTAAGCCGTTTTTAGCGTTCTTAGCCGTTCTTAAGCCATTCTTAGCAGTTCTTAAGTCGTTCTTAGCCATTTGTCACCATTCTTAAGCTGTTTTTAGCCTTTCTTTGCCGTTCTTCACCGTTCTTAGGCCGTTATTAGCCGTTCTTCACCGTTCCTAAGCTTTTCTTAGCCATTCTTTAGCGTTCTTAAGCCTTTCTTAACTGTTCTTAAGCCGTTCTTAACCGTTCAACACCGTTCTTAAGCTGTTCCTAGCCGTTCTGCGCCGTTCTTCACCGTTTTTAAGCCGTTCTTAGCGTTCTTAGCCGTTCTTCGCCGTTCTTCACCGTTCTTAAGCCGTTCTTAGCCGTTCTTCACCGTTCTTCACCGTTTTTAAGCTTTTCTTAGCCGTTCTTTAGCGTTCTTAGCCGTTCTTCACCGTTCTTAAGCTGTTCTAAGCCGTTCCTTGCCGTTCTTCACCGTTTTTTAAGCCATTCTAAGCATTCTTAGCTCTTCTTCAGCGTTCTTAAGCCTTTCTTCAGTTCTTCAGCCGTTCTTAGCCGTTCTACACCGTTCTTAAGCTGTTCTTAGCCGTTCGTCACCATTCGTAAGCCGTTTTTAGCCGTTCTTCGCCGTTATTTGCCGTTCTTAACTGTTATTCACCGTTCTTAAGCCGTTTTTAGCCGTTTTGCACCGTTCTTAGCCGTTTTGCACCGTTCTTAACCGTTTTTAAGCCGTTCTTAGCCGTTCTTGACAGTTCTTAAGCCGTTCTTAGCCGTTCCTCGCTATTCTTCACCGTCATAAGCCATTCTTAGACGTTCTTAGCAGTTCTTAACTGTTTTTAAGCTATTCTTAGCCGATCTTCACCGTTCTTAGCCGTTCTTTGCCGTTTTTCAGCATCTTAATCCGTTCTTAACCGTTCTTCACCGTTCTTAAGCCGTTCTTAGCCGTTCTTTAGCGTTCTTTGCCGTTCTTGTCCGTTCTTATGCCTTTCTTAGCCGTTCTTAAGCCTTCTTAAGCCGTTTTTCAGCGTCATAAGCCGTTCTTAGCCGTTCTTGACAGTTCTTAAGCCGTTCTTAGCCGTTCCTCGCCATTCTTCAGCGTCATAAGCCATTCTTAGACGTTCTTAGAGGATCTTCACTGTTTTTAAGCCGTTCTTTGCCGTTCTTAGCTATTCTTAGCCGTTCTTCACCGTTCTTAAGCCGTTCTTAGCCGTTCTTTGCCTTTCTTCACCGTCCTTAAGCCGTTCTTAGCCATTCTTTGCCGTTCTTCATCGTGCTTAAGTTGTTCTTAGCCGTTCTTTAGCGTTCTTAAGCCGTTCTTATTCGTTCTTTGCCGTTCTTCACCTACCTTAAGCCGTTCTTAGCCGTTCTTTAGCGTTCTTAGCCGCTCTTGGCCGTTCTTAAGCCTTTCTTAGCCGTTCTTAAGCTGTTCTTAAGCCGTTCTTTGCCGTTCTTCAGCGTCTTAAGCCGTTCTTCGCCGTTCTTCGCCGTTCTTTTGCGTCTTAAGTTGTTCTTAAGCCGTTCTTAGCCGTTCTTGACCGTTCTTAAGCCGTTCTTAGCCGTTCTTAAGCCGTTCTTAGCCGTTCTTCGCTGTTCTTCAGCGTCTTAAGCCGTTCTTAGCCGTTCTTGACAGTTCTTAAGCCGTTCTTAGCCGTTCCTCGCTATTCTTCAGCGTCATAAGCCATTCTTAGACGTTCTTAGCAGTTCTTAACTGTTTTTAAGCTATTCTTAGCCGATCTTCACCGTTCTTAGCCGTTCTTTGCCGTTTTTCAGCATCTTAATCCGTTCTTAACCGTTCTTCACCATTCTTAAGCCGTTCTTAGCCGTTCTTTAGCGTTCTTTGCCGTTTTTTGCCGTTCTTGTCCGTTCTTATGCCTTTCTTAGCCGTTCTTAAGCCTTCTTAAGCCGTTTTTCAGCGTCATAAGCCGTTCTTAGCCGTTCTTGACAGTTCTTAAGCCGTTCTTAGCCGTTCCTCGCCATTCTTCAGCGTCATAAGCCATTCTTAGACGTTCTTAGAGGATCTTCACTGTTTTTAAGCCGTTCTTTGCCGTTCTTAGCTATTCTTAGCCGTTCTTCACCGTTCGTAAGCTGTTCTTAGCCGTTCTTTGCCGTTCTTCACCGTCCTTAAGCTGTTCTTAGCCATTCTTAGCCGTTCTTCATCGTGCTTAAGCCGTTCTTAGCCGTTCTTTAGCGTTCTTAAGCCGTTCTTATTCGTTTTTTGCCGTTCTTCACCTACCTTAAGCCGTTCTTAGCCGTTCTTTAGCGTTCTTAGCCGCTCTTAGCCGTTCTTAAGCCTTTCTTAGCCGTTCTTAAGCTGTTCTTAAGCCGTTCTTCAGCGTCTTAAGCCGTTCTTCGCCGTTCTTTAGCGTCTTAAGTTGTTTCTTAGCCGTTCTTGACCGTTCTTAAGCCGTTCTTAGCCGTTCTTAAGCCGTTCTTAGCCATTCTTAGCCATTCTTAGCCGTTCTTCACCGTTCTTAAGCCGTTCTTATTCGTTCTTTGCCGTTCTTCACCTACCTTAAGCCGTTCTTAGCCGTTCTTAAGCCGTTCTTAGCCATTCTTAGCCGTTCTTAGCCATTCTTAGCCGTTCTTTGTCGTTCCTTGCTGTTCTTCAGCGTCTTAAGCCGTTCTTAACCGTTCTTAGCCGTTCTTCACCATTCTTAAGCCGTTCTTCACCATTCTTAGCCGTTTTTAGCCGTTCTTTACCGTTCTTAAGCCGTTGTTAGCCATTCTTAGCCGTTCTTCGCTGTTCTTCAGCGTCTTAAGCCGTTCTTAGCCGTTCTTGACAGTTCTTAAGCCGTTCTTAGCCGTTCCTCGCTATTCTTCAGCGTCATAAGCCATTCTTAGACGTTCTTAGCAGTTCTTAACTGTTTTTAAGCTATTCTTAGCCGATCTTCACCGTTCTTAGCCGTTCTTTGCCGTTTTTCAGCATCTTAATCCGTTCTTAACCGTTCTTCACCGTTCTTAAGCCGTTCTTAGCCGTTCTTTAGCGTTCTTTGCCGTTCTTGTCCGTTCTTATGCCTTTCTTAGCCGTTCTTAAGCCTTCTTAAGCCGTTTTTCAGCGTCATAAGCCGTTCTTAGCCGTTCTTGACAGTTCTTAAGCCGTTCTTAGCCGTTCCTCGCCATTCTTCAGCGTCATAAGCCATTCTTAGACGTTCTTAGAGGATCTTCACTGTTTTTAAGCCGTTCTTTGCCGTTCTTAGCTATTCTTAGCCGTTCTTCACCGTTCTTAAGCTGTTCTTAGCCGTTCTTTGCCGTTCTTCACCGTCCTTAAGCTGTTCTTAGCCATTCTTAGCCGTTCTTCATCGTGCTTAAGCCGTTCTTAGCCGTTCTTTAGCGTTCTTAAGCCGTTCTTATTCGTTTTTTGCCGTTCTTCACCTACCTTAAGCCGTTCTTAGCCGTTCTTTAGCGTTCTTAGCCGCTCTTGGCCGTTCTTAAGCCTTTCTTAGCCGTTCTTAAGCTGTTCTTAAGCCGTTCTTCAGCGTCTTAAGCCGTTCTTCGCCGTTCTTTAGCGTCTTAAGTTGTTCTTAAGCCGTTCTTGACCGTTCTTAAGCCGTTCTTAGCCGTTCTTAAGCCGTTCTTAGCCGTTCTTCGCTGTTCTTCAGCGTCTTAAGCCGTTCTTAGCCGTTCTTGACAGTTCTTAAGCCGTTCTTAGCCGTTCCTCGCTATTCTTCAGCGTCATAAGCCATTCTTAGACGTTCTTAGCAGTTCTTAACTGTTTTTAAGCTATTCTTAGCCGATCTTCATCGTTCTTAGCCGTTCTTTGCCGTTTTTCAGCATCTTAATCCGTTCTTAACCGTTCTTCACCGTTCTTAAGCCGTTCTTAGCCGTTCTTTAGCGTTCTTTGCCGTTCTTGTCCGTTCTTATGCCTTTCTTAGCCGTTCTTAAGCCTTCTTAAGCCGTTTTTCAGCGTCTTAAGCCGTTCTTAGCCGTTCTTGACAGTTCTTAAGCCGTTCTTAGCCGTTCCTCGCCATTCTTCAGCGTCATAAGCCATTCTTAGACGTTCTTAGAGGATCTTCACTGTTTTTAAGCCGTTCTTTGCCGTTCTTAGCTATTCTTAGCCGTTCTTCACCGTTCTTAAGCTGTTCTTAGCCGTTCTTTGCCGTTCTTCACCGTCCTTAAGCCGTTCTTAGCCATTCTTAGCCGTTCTTCATCGTGCTTAAGCCGTTCTTAGCCGTTCTTTAGCGTTCTTAAGCCGTTCTTATTCGTTTTTTGCCGTTCTTCACCTACCTTAAGCCGTTCTTAGCCGTTCTTTAGCGTTCTTAGCCGCTCTTGGCCGTTCTTAAGCCTTTCTTAGCCGTTCTTAAGCTGTTCTTAAGCCGTTCTTTGCCGTTCTTCAGCGACTTAAGCCGTTCTTAGCCGTTCTTGACCGTTCTTAAGCCGTTCTTAGCTGTTTTTAAGCCGTTCTTCACCATTATTAAGACGTTCTTAGCCGTTCTTTAGCATTCTTAGCTGTTCTTGACCGTTCTTAAGCCATTCTTAGCCGTTCTTAAGCTGTTCTTAGCCGTTCTCGCCGTTCTTCAGCGTCTTAAGCCGTTCTTAACCGTTCTTAGCCGTTCTTCACGATTCTTAAGCCATTCTTAACTGTTCTTAGCCGTTCTTCACTATTCTAAAGCCGTTCTTGACCGTTCTTATCCGTTCTTAAGCGTTCTAAGCCGTTCTTGACCGTTCTTAAGCCGTTCATAGCCGTTCTGAAGCCGTTCTTTGCCGTTCTTTAGCGACTTAAGCCGTTCTTAGCCGTTCTTGACCGTTCTTAAGCCGTTCTTCACCGTTCTTCACCGTCCTTAAGCCGTTCTTAGCCGTTCTTCACTGTTCTTAAGCCGTTCTTATCCGTTCTTAAGCGTTCTGAGCCGTTCTTGACCGTTCTTAAGCCGTTCTTTGCCGTTCTTCAGCGACTTAAGCCATTCTTATCCGTTCTTGACCGTTCTTAAGCCGTTCTTAGCTGTTCTTAAGCCGTTCTTCACCATTATTAAGCCGTTCTTAGCCGTTCTTTAGCATTCTTAGCCGTTCTTGACCGTTCTTAAGCCGTTCATAGCCGTTCTGAAGCCAATCTTAGCCGTTCTTTGCCGTTCTTCAGCGACTTAAGCCGTTCATAGCCCTTCTTGACCGTTCTTAAACCGTTCTTAGCTGTTCTTAAGCCGTTCTTCACCATTATTAAGCCGTTCTTAGCCGTTCTTTAGCATTCTTAGCCGTTCTTGACCGTTCTTAAGCCGTTCTTAGCCGTTCTTAAGCCGTTCTTAGCCGTTCTCGCCGTTCTCCAGCGTCTTAAGCCGTTCTTAACCGTTCTTAGCCGTTCTTCACCATTCTTAAGCCGTTCTTAACCGTTCTTAGCCGTTCTTCAACATTCTTAACCATTCTTGACCGTTCTTAAGCCGTTCTTAGCCGTTCTTCGCCGTTCTTCAGCGTCTTAAGCGGTTCTTATCCGTTCTTGACCGTTCTTAAGCCGTTCTTAGCCGTTCTTAAGCCGTTCTTTGCCGTTCTTTGCTTTTCTTCAGCGTCTTAATCCGTTCTTAGCTGTTCTTAGCCGTTCTTCACCGTCCTTAAGCCGTTCTTAGCCGTTCTTCACCGTCCTTAAGCCGTTCTTATCCGTTTTTAAGCGTTCTGAGCCGTTCTTGACCGTTCTAAAGCCGTTCTTAGCCGTTCTTTGCTGTTCTTCAGCGACTTAAGCCGTTCTTAACCATTCTTAAGCCGTTCTTAGCCATTCTTAGCCATTCTTCATCATTCTTAAGCCGTTCTTAATCGTTCTTTGCCGATCTTCACAGTCCTTAAGCTGTTCTTAGCCATTCTTCAGCGTTCTTAGCTGTTCTTGACCGTTCTTAAGCCGTTCTTAGCCGTTCTTCACCGTTCTTAAGCCGTTCTTTGCCGTTCTTCAGCGTCTTAAGCCGTTCTTAGCCGTTCTTGACCGTTCTTAAGCCGTTCTTAGCCGTTCTCGCCGTTCTCCAGCGTCTTAAGCCGTTCTTAACCGTTCTTAGCCGTTCTTCACCATTCTTAAGCCGTTCTTAACCCTTCTTAGCCGTTCTTTAACATTCTTATACATTCTTGACCGTTCTTAAGCCGTTCTTAGCCGTTCTTCGCCGTTCTTCAGCGTCTTAAGCCGTTCTTAGCCGTTCTTGACCGTTCTTAAGCCGTTCTTAGCCGTTCTTAAGCCGTTCTTTGCCGTTCTTTGCTTTTCTTCAGCGTCTTAATCCGTTCTTAGCTGTTCTTAGCCGTTCTTCACCGTCCTTAAGCCGTTCTTAGCCGTTCTTCACCGTCCTTAAGCCGTTCTTATCCGTTTTTAAGCGTTCTGAGCCGTTCTTGACCGTTCTTGACCGTTCTTAGCCGTTCTTTGCTGTTCTTCAGCGACTTAAGCCGTTCTTAACCATTCTTAAGCCGTTCTTAGCCATTCTTAGCCATTCTTCATCATTCTTAAGCCGTTCTTAATCGTTCTTTGCCGATCTTCACAGTCCTTAAGCTGTTCTTAGCCATTCTTCAGCGTTCTTAGCTGTTCTTGACCGTTCTTAAGCCGTTCTTAGCCGTTCTTCAGCGTCTTAAGCCGTTCTTTGCCGTTCTTCAGCGTCTTAAGCCGTTCTTAGCCGTTCTTGACCGTTCTTAAGCCGTTCTTAGCCGTTCTTTGCCGTTCTTCACCGTCCTTAAGCCCTTCTTAGCCCTTCTTAGCCGTTCTTCATCGTGGTTTAGCCGTTCTTATCCGTTCTTTAGCGTTCTTAGCCGTTTTTGACCGTTACTTAGCCGTTTTTAGCCGTTATTAAGCCGTTCTTAGCCATTCTTCGCCGTTCTTCAGCGTCTTAAGTTGTTCTTAAGCCGTTCTTAGCCGTTCTTTGCCGTTCTTCAGCGTCTTAAGCCGTTCGTAGCCGTTCTTGACCGTTCTTAAGCCGTTCTTAGCCGTTCTTAAGCCGTTCTTAAGCCGTTCTTAGCCGTTCTTCAGCGTCTTAAGCCGTTCTTCGCCGTTCTTCAGCGTCTTAAGTTGTTCTTAAGCCGTTCTTAGCCGTTCTTGACCGTTCTTAAGCCGTTCTTAGCCGTTCTTCACCGTTCTTAAGCAATTCTTATTCGTTCTTTGCCGTTCTTCACCTACCTTAAGCCGTTCTTAGCCGTTCTTTAGCGTTCTTAGCCGTTCTTAGCCGTTCTTCACCACTCCTAAGCCGTTCTTAACCGTTCTGAGCCAATCTTTACCGTTCTTAAGCCATTCTTAGCCATTCTTAGCCATTCTTAGCCGTTCTTTGTCGTTCCTTGCTGTTCTTCAGCGTCTTAAGCCGTTCTTAACCGTTCTTAG
>SMMW01000412.1:0-2500 GCA_004794655.1 Marisa cornuarietis
GTTTCCTCCCAACTTCCAACACTCCTTCTGCAACGCTGTGTCTAGCCGCTTTCAAGAGATTCGCGTGTAGCCGACGTCTCGCTTGGTTAATTACCGGCCATAAAATCGTCGTCATGGACAGCGCGCTCGGTCGCTCGTCCGCCCGCGGGCGGGGGGGCGGGAGGGCTAGGTGTCATATGACCTCTTCCTCGCTGGCCAGCAGCACTGACACAAACAAGAGGTGTGCTTGCCTTGAACGACATCAGTTTCTCGAGCAAAGAGAAAACCACTGACTGGCCCAATTCCTTTCACACTACAAACCAAACAAGCAAGCCGTCGCTCTCTACATTCGTTTCAACTAATCCTAACCCTAACACAAACAAACACGAACATACGGACAAACAAGAGAGAGAGAGTGCCCTCGTGTGAGTGTGTGTGTGTGTGTGTGTGTGTGTGTGTGTGTGTGTGTGTGTGTGTGGTTTCATCCTGCCTATAGAGGCACTACGACTACGGACATTCGGCATGACCGGATCGGCAAGCGCGAGGAGGCAAACAACAATAAACAAAAATGAAGAAGAAAAAAAGATAAAAGAAACGCAAACTCGCCATGTCCACGGGAGGGGGGGGGAACCTGTGTTCATTCCTCGAATTTTCCAACACACATTCTGCGATGATGTGCCTACCCGATGTCAAGAGAGTCGCGCGTAGCCGGCGTCTTGCTTGTTAAATTAAGGCCATAAACTCGCCATCGCAGGCCGCCGCGCGGGGTAAGCTGTCAACTGACCTCTTTTTCACCTGGCGCTGCAAACTTGATGACTCGCCTTTGTCAGTGATTACAACGTTGGTGGTGTCGCTAACTCGATGTCATGCCACGCTTGCTTTCATTAAAAAAACGCACAACGATTAAGCAGTAGAGAAAGAAAGAGACAGAGAGACAGAGCGAGAAAGTGGCCACCAGACAACCCAACAGGTGTGTGTCTGTTTGTGTCTGTTTGTGTGTGTGTGTGTGTGTGTGTGTGTGTGTGTGTGTGTGTGTGTGTGTGTGTGTGTGTGTGTGTGTGTGTGTTTAGTTGCATCCTGGCTATAGAGGCACGACGGACATTCGGCATGACCAGATCGGCAAGCGCGAGGAGGCAGACACCAATAAATAAAAATGAAGAAGGAAAAAAGATAAAAGAAACGCAAAATCGCCGTGTCCATGTGGGAAACCTGTGTTTTTTTCCTCGCAACTTCCAACACACCTACTGCAATGCGGTGTCTACCCGCTTTCAAGAGAGTCGCGTGTAGCCGACATCGTCTTGCTTAATAATTACCGACCATAAAATCGCGTCGCAGGCCGCGTGCTCGCTCGTCCGCCCGCGGGCGGGAGGGCAAGGTGTCAACTGACCTCTTCCTCACCTCACCTGGCCAGAAGCATTGATACCTACGAGAGCCGTGCTTGCCTTGAACAACATCAGTTTCTCGAGCAAATACAAAAACCACTGAGTTGCCCAATTCCTTTCACACTACAAACCAAACAAGCAAGCCGTCGCTCTTTACATTCTTTTCAACTAACCCTAACCCAGACAAACACTAACATACGGACAAATAAGAAAGAGAGGGCGCGCGCGTGCGTGTGTGTGTGTGTGTGTGTGTGTGTGTGTGTGTGTGTGCGTGTCATTGTATCGACGTCAACTTAACGACGTTCGGTCTACACACATCACTCCCGTGATACGCGTAGGTCAGCCGCCATTGTTGTAAGATACGCATGAAAGAAACGCAAACTCGTCGTGTCCACGGGAGAGGGGGGGGGGGGAACCTGTGTTCATTCTTCGAAACTTCCAACACACCTACTGCGATGCTGTGTCTACCCGCTTTCAAGAGAGTGGCGCGTAGGCGGCGCCTTTCTTATTACCGGCCATAACGTCGCCGTCCTCTGTCAGTGATTACATCGTTGGTGGTGTCACTAACTCGATGTCGTGCCACGCTTGCTTTCATTGAAAAAACGCACAACGATTAAGCACGGGAGAGAGAAAGAAAGAGACAGAGAGAGAGAGAGCGAGCAAGAAAGTGGCCACCAGACAACCCAACAGGTGTGTGTGTGTGTGTGTGTGTGTGTGTGTGTGTGTGTGTGTGTGTGTGTGTGTGTGTGTGTCTGTTTGTGTGTGTGTGTTTAGTTACATCCTGGCTATAGAGGCACGACGGACATTCGGCATGACCAGATCGGCAAGCGCGAGGAGGCAAACAACAATAAAAGAAAAATGAAGAAGAAAAAAAGAGAAAAGAAACGCAAAATCGCCGTGTCCATGTGGGAAACCTGTTTTCTTTCCTCGCAACTTCCAACACACCTACTGCAACGCTGTGTCTAGCCGCTTTCAAGAGATTCGCGTGTAGCCCATGTCGTCTTGTTTGTTTATTACCGGCCATAAAATCGCCATCGCCGGCCGCGTGCTGGCTGGCTCGTCGCCCGCGGGCGGGAGGGCTTGAGGCCAAGGTATCAACTGACCCCATCCACACCTCACCCGGCCAGCAACATTGACAC
>SMMW01000412.1:10000-13221 GCA_004794655.1 Marisa cornuarietis
TTCCGGCCGCCCATAACGCTCAGCGAAGAGCACCATGGACGGAGAGACCGGAGATAAACGGAGGATGGGACGCCAAAAGACGAACGAAACCCCGCGAAGGGCCCCGCCCGCCCCCGGCTTCGCACAGTGACCGTCGCGAGACGGACCGCACGCCCATGCCTGAGATCCAACTACGAGCTTTTTAATCGCAACAACTTTAATATACGCTATTGGAGCTGGAATTACCGCGGCTGCTGGCACCAGACTTGCCCTCCAATAGATCCTCGTTAAAGGGTTTAAAGTGTACTCATTCCAATTACGGAGCCTCAAAAGAGTTCCGTATTGTTATTTTTCGTCACTACCTCCCCGAGCTGGGAGTGGGTAAGTTGCGCGCCTGCTGCCTTCCTTGGATGTGGTAGCCGTTTCTCATGCTCCCTCTCCGGAATCGAACCCTGATTCCCCGTTACCCGTAGTCAACATGGTAGGCCTATCACGTACCATCGACATTTGATAGGGCAGACATTTGAAAGATGCGTCGCCGGCTCGAGGCCATGCGATCGGCACAAAGTTATCCAGAGTCACCAAAAGGGACGGGGCCGAGACCCCGACTGGTTTTGAACTAATAAAAGCGCTCTTTCCCGGCTTTGACACCGGGTCGGAGCTTGGTTGCATGTATTAGCTCTAGAATTGCCACAGTTATCCAAGTAGAAATGGATCATCTAAGGAACCTCGACTGATTTAATGAGCCATTCGCGGTTTCACCGTACGAGGGTGTGAACTTAGACATGCATGGCTTAATCTTTGAGACAAGCATATGACTACTGGCAGGATCAACCAGAATGCTGTTTTTCCATTTTTCTTACACACATCTGTGCGTGGAATCACACGACAGAAAAAAAAATTTTTCGCTTCTCGAAAAACCAAAAAATCGCAACCGACGTCGTCGGTTCAATTTTTTTCTTCCACATGCGGAACGCTGACCCGATGAGCACGGGTGCGCTCCTTTACTCGAGACTAGGTCAAGCGTTATACGATGCGCCGACGCGACTGGCACAGGGACAGCCTTCGAAAAACTCCCCTACACCAGCACGCGCCTGAGCCGTGGGAAACGCGGCCGGAAAAAAGCCGCGAATCGCCAAGCCTGCCAACCCGTACCGTTCCTTCTTCGGTCCGCAAGACGCCGTCGGCAACCGATAAGGCCGGTTGCCGGCGGGCAGTCACACCGCCTGCGCGGGCTCGCTAAAAGCGGGACGCACACCTTGATCCCTCTCGACCAAGGGCGTCGCACGCCGTGCGAGCGCTAGAATGCCAAACTTTTTCGTTTCATATTGCTTCGAGGGGACGAGGAAGCACAGCTTTTCTTTTCACTCGCATTGCTGGGGACCTGCTACCCCCTATATATAGCGTCTACCCTAATCGTGTCTGCCACGGCCCCGCCCCCTCATATAGACAAAGAAGGGCGGCGCATGGGGGGGTACGCGTTCTGCTGCGTGGTAAAGGCATCGTTCCGGCCCGACTGCGTGTCAATTTTGCCGCCTCTTGACGTAAGAGGGTTCCCGCTAGCTATTCCCCCCACCCTGGGGGTCAAGCGTCACCACTGATCCAAACTAACGAACCTTTTAGCGATGAAAACGAAAATTTGCCCATTTTGGGCGAACACAGGTTTTATAGCCCTAGGCGCTGTCAACGGTGTAGCGGGCATGGCAAAAGTGACTTTTTCCTCACCCCGCCTCCTTCGCACACCTCGCGCATCACTTCACTTCATTCCCATCCCATCCCTTCGATTTATCTGCTCAGAGGCAGTTTATCACCAGGCCCTCTCCTTACGCTCACCAGGCCCTCCTCCCCCGTTGACCAATTTTTCAACCCGCGCGTCGGTTGCCGCGAGCTGCCCACAGCGTGCGAGGCCCGGCCCCAGCCTCGCGCGTGACTCGAGAAAAAGTTTTTCTTACACCCGGTGTGCCGGTTCACGCGACCCAGCCACCGCGTGCTCGGCGCGGACCCGGCAGCGCCGGTTCACGCGACCCGTACACAATGTGCGCGGCGCGACCCGGCAGCGCCGGTTCACGCCAGCCACGCGGCTCGACTAATTTTTCAACCGGCGCGTCGGTTGCAAGCCCGGCGCCCCAATTCTTGTTTACAACCGACGCGCCGGTTGCAACTCCGGCGCCCCAATTTTTGCTTACAACCGACGCGCCGGTTGCCATTTTCACTTGTCACCAGGCCCTCCCACTTTTCCTTTCCCACGCCCTTGCCTCTACTACCACGCTGGTTTAAACCCGCCAACCAGCCACAAATCGACAGAAAGCAAGGCCGAACACTAGCAGAACGACGCGCGATCCTAATTCTCTCTTCTCCTAGTTTCCATGCCTACATTATGACTCGTCACCAGACATCGACCAGGCAGCACAAATCAAGGAAGGAAGAAAGTGAGAAAGAAAGAAAGAAAGAGAGAGAGAAAGAGAGAAAGAACCAATGCCCGAACACAATGTGCGCGGCCCGACCCGGCAGCGCCGGTTCACGACAGCCATGCGGCTCGACCAATTTTTCAACCGGCGCGTCGGTTACGGCGAGCCACGCGGCTCGACCAATTTTTCACCCGGCGCGTCGGTTACGGCCAGCCACGCGTCTCGACCAATTTTTTAACCGGCGCGTCGGTTACGGCGAGCCACGTGGCTCGACCAATTTTTCAACCGGCGCGTCGGTTACGGCTAGCCACGCTGCTCGACCAATTTTTCAACCGGCGCGTCGGTTACCGCGAGCTACGCTGGCTCGACCAATTTTTCAACCGGTGCGTCGGTTACCGCCAGCCACGCGTCTCGACCAATTTTTCAACCGGTGCGTCGGTTACCGCCAGCCACGCGTCTCGGCCAATTTTTAAACCGGCGCGTCGGTTACCGCGAGCCGGCCACAGCGTTCGCTTGTGCGTGTGTGTGTGTGTGTGTGTGTGTGTGTGTGTGTGTGTGTGTGTTTAGTTACATCCTGGGGGGGGTGAAACCTGTGTTCTTTCCTCGCAACTTCCAACACACCTGCTGCAATGCTCTGTCTACACGCTTTCAAGAGAGTCGCGCGTGGCCGACGGCTTGCTTGGTAATTACCGGCCGTACAATCGCCGTCACGGGCTGCGCGCTCGCTCGTCTGCCCGCGGGCGCCTCGCCTGGCCAGCCGTATTGACACAAACAAGAGGTGTGATTGCCTTGAACATCAGTTTCTCGAGCAAAGAGAAAACCACTGACTGGCCC
>SMMW01000413.1:7500-15000 GCA_004794655.1 Marisa cornuarietis
GTCGCACGCCGTGCGAGCGCTAGAATGCCAAACTTTTTCGTTTCATATTGCTTCGAGGGGACGAGGAAGCACAGCTTTTCTTTTCACTCGCATTGCTGAGGACCTGCTACCCCCTATATATAGCGTCTACCCTAATCGTGTCTGCCACGGCCCCGCCCCCTCATATAGACAAAGAAGGGCGGCGCATGGGGGGGTACGCGTTATGCTGCGTGGTAAAGGCATCGTTCCGGCCCGACTGCGTGTCAATTTTGCCGCCTCTTGACGTAAGAGGGTTCCCGCTAGCTATTCCCCCCACCCTGGGGGTCAAGCGTCACCACTGATCCAAACTAACGAACCTTTTAGCGACGAAAACGAAAATTTGCCCATTTTGGGCGAACACAGGTTTTATAGCCCTAGGCGCTGTCAACGGTGTAGCGGGCATGGCAAAAGTGACTTTTTCCTCACCACGCCTCCTTCGCACACCTCGCGCATCACTTCACTTCATTCCCATCCCATCCCTTCGATTTATCTGCTCAGAGGCAGTTTATCACCAGGCCCTCTCCTTACGCTCACCAGGCCCTCCTCCCCCGTTGACCAATTTTTCAACCCGCGCGTCGGTTGCCGCGAGCTGCCCACAGCGTGCGAGGCCCGGCCCCAGCCTCGCGCGTGACTCGAGAAAAAGTTTTTCTTACACCCGGTGTGCCGGTTCACGCGACCCGGCCACCGCGTGCTCGGCGCGGACCCGGCAGCGCCGGTTCACGCGACCCGTACACAATGTGCGCGGCGCGACCCGGCAGCGCCGGTTCACGCCAGCCACGCGGCTCGACTAATTTTTCAACCGGCGCGTCGGTTGCAAGCCCGGCGCCAATTCTTGTTTACAACCGACGCGCCGGTTGCAACTCCGGCGCCCCAATTTTTGCTTACAACCGACGCGCCGGTTGCCATTTTCACTTGTCACCAGGCCCTCCCACTTTTTCTTTCCCACGCCCTTGCCTCTACTACCACGCTGGTTTAAACCCGCCAACCAGCCACAAATCGACAGAAAGCAAGGCCGAACACTAGCAGAACGACGCGCGATCCTAATTCTCTCTTCTCCTAGTTTCCATGCCTACATTATGACTCGTCACCAGGCATCGACCATGCAGCACAAATCAAGGAAGGAAGAAAGTGAGAAAGAAAGAAAGAAAGAGAGAGAGAAAGAGAGAAAGAACCAATGCCCGAACACAATGTGCGCGGCCCGACCCGGCAGCGCCGGTTCACGGCAGCCATGCGGCTCGACCAATTTTTCAACCGGCGCGTCGGTTACGGCGAGCCACGCGGCTCGACCAATTTTTCAACCGGCGCGTCGGTTACGGCCAGCCACGCGTCTCGACCAATTTTTTAACCGGCGCGTCGGTTACGGCGAGCCACGCGGCTCGACCAATTTTTCAACCGGCGCGTCGGTTACGGCTAGCCACGCTGCTCGACCAATTTTTCAACCGGCGCGTCGGTTACCGCGAGCTACGCGGCTCGACCAATTTTTCAACCGGTGCGTCGGTTACCGCCAGCCACGCGTCTCGACCAATTTTTCAACCGGTGCGTCGGTTACCGCCAGCCACGCGTCTCGACCAATTTTTAAACCGGCGCGTCGGTTACCGCGAGCCGGCCACAGCGTTCGCTTGTGCGTGTGCGTGTGTGTGTGTGTGTGTGTGTGTGTGTGTGTGTGTGTTTAGTTACATCCTGGGGGGGGGGGGTGAAACCTGTGTTCTTTCCTCGCAACTTCCAACACACCTACTGCAATGCTCTGTCTACACGCTTTCAAGAGAGTCGCGCGTGGCCGACGACTTGCTTGGTAATTACCGGCCGTACAATCGCCGTCACGGGCTGCGCGCTCGCTCGTCTGCCCGCGGGCGCCTCGCCTGGCCAGCCGTATTGACACAAACAAGAGGTGTGCTTGCCTTGAACATCAGTTTCTCGAGCAAAGAGAAAACCACTGACTGGCCCAATTCCTTTCACACTACAAACCAAACAAGCAAGCCGTCGCTCTCTACATTCTTTTCAACTAATCCTAACCCTAACACAAACAAACACGAACATACGGACAAACAAGAGAGAGAGAGTGCCCTCGTGTGAGTGTGTGTGTGTGTGTGTGTGTGTGTGTTTGTGTGTGTGTGTGTGTGTTGCGTACGTGTGTGATTGTATCGACGTCAACTTAACGACTTTCGGTCTACACACATCACTCCCGTGATACGCGTAGGTCAGCCGCAATTGTTGTAAGACACGCATGAAAGAAACGCAAGCTCGCCGTGTCCACGGGAGGGGGGGGGACCTGTGTTCCTTCTTCGAAACTTCCAACACACCTACTGCGATGCTGTGTCTACCCGCTTTCAAGAGAGTCGCGCGGAGCCGGCGGCTTGCTTGTTAATTACCGGCCATAACATCGCCGTCGCTGGCCGTGTGTGTGTGTGTGTGTGTGTGTGTGTGTGTGTGTGTGTGTGTGTGTGTGTGTGTGTGTGTGTGTTTCATCCTGCCTATAGAGGCACTACGACTACGGACATTCGGCATGACCGGATCGGCAAGCGCGAGGAGGCAAACAACAATAAACAAAAATGAAGAAGAAAAAAAGATAAAAGAAACGCAAACTCGCCATGTCCACGGGAGGGGGGGGGGAACCTGTGTTCATTCCTCGAATTTTCCAACACACATTCTGCGATGATGTGCCTACCCGATGTCAAGAGAGTCGCGCGTAGCCGGCGTCTTGCTTGTTAAATTAAGGCCATAAACTCGCCATCGCAGGCCGCCGCGCGGGGGTAAGCTGTCAACTGACCTCTTTTTCACCTGGCGCTGCAAACTTGATGACTCGCCTTTGTCAGTGATTACAACGTTGGTGGTGTCGCTAACTCGATGTCATGCCACGCTTGCTTTCATTAAAAAAACGCACAACGATTAAGCAGTAGAGAAAGAAAGAGACAGAGAGACAGAGCGAGAAAGTGGCCACCAGACAACCCAACAGGTGTGTGTCTGTTTGTGTCTGTTTGTGTCTGTTTGTGTCTGTTTGTGTCTGTGTGTGTGTGTGTGTGTGTGTGTGTGTGTGTGTGTGTGTGTGTGTGTGTGTGTGTGTGTGTGTGTGTGTAGTTACATCCTGGCTATAGAGGCACGACGGACATTCGGCATGACCAGATCGGCAAGCGCGAGGAGGCAGACACCAATAAATAAAAATGAAGAAGGAAAAAGATAAAAGAAACGCAAAATCGCCGTGTCCATGTGGGAAACCTGTGTTTTTTTCCTCGCAACTTCCAACACACCTACTGCAATGCGGTGTCTACCCGCTTTCAAGAGAGTCGCGTGTAGCCGACATCGGCTTGCTTAATAATTACCGACCATAAAATCGCGTCGCAGGCCGCGTGCTCGCTCGTCCGCCCGCGGGCGGGAGGGCAAGGTGTCAACTGACCTCTTCCTCACCTCACCTGGCCAGAAGCATTGATACCTACGAGAGCCGTGCTTGCCTTGAACAACATCAGTTTCTCGAGCAAATACAAAAACCACTGAGTTGCCCAATTCCTTTCACACTACAAACCAAACAAGCAAGCCGTCGCTCTTTACATTCTTTTCAACTAACCCTAACCCAGACAAACACTAACATACGGACAAATAAGAAAGAGAGGGCGCGCGCGTGCGTGTGTGTGTGTGTGTGTGTGTGTGTGTGTGTGTGTGTGTGTGTGTGTGTGTGTGTGTGTGTGCGTGTCATTGTATCGACGTCAACTTAACGACGTTCGGTCTACACACATCACTCCCGTGATACGCGTAGGTCAGCCGCCATTGTTGTAAGATACGCATGAAAGAAACGCAAACTCGTCGTGTCCACGGGAGAGGGGGGGGGAACCTGTGTTCATTCTTCGAAACTTCCAACACACCTACTGCGATGCTGTGTCTACCCGCTTTCAAGAGAGTGGCGCGTAGGCGGCGCCTTTCTTATTACCGGCCATAACGTCGCCGTCCTCTGTCAGTGATTACATCGTTGGTGGTGTCACTAACTCGATGTCGTGCCACGCTTGCTTTCATTGAAAAAACGCACAACGATTAAGCACGGGAGAGAGAAAGAAAGAGACAGAGAGAGAGAGAGCGAGCAAGAAAGTGGCCACCAGACAACCCAACAGGTGTGTGTGTGTGTGTGTGTGTGTGTGTGTGTGTGTGTGTGTGTGTGTGTGTGTGTGTGTGTGTCTGTTTGTGTGTGTGTGTGTGTAGTTACATCCTGGCTATAGAGGCACGACGGACATTCGGCATGACCAGATCGGCAAGCGCGAGGAGGCAAACAACAATAAAAGAAACATGAAGAAGAAAAAAAGAGAAAAGAAACGCAAAATCGCCGTGTCCATGTGGGAAACCTGTTTTCTTTCCTCGCAACTTCCAACACACCTACTGCAACGCTGTGTCTAGCCGCTTTCAAGAGATTCGCGTGTAGCCCATGTCGTCTTGTTTGTTTATTACCGGCCATAAAATCGCCATCGCCGGCCGCGTGCTGGCTGGCTCGTTCGCCCGCGGGCGGGAGGGCTTGAGGCCAAGGTATCAACTGACCCCATCCACACCTCACCCGGCCAGCAACATTGACACCCACAAGAGCCGTGCTTGCCTTGAACAACATCAGTTTCTCGAGCAAAGACAAAACAAAACACTGACTGGCCCAATTCCGTTCACACTACAAACCAAACAAGCAAGCCGTGGCTCTTTACATTCTTTTCACCTTTATTTCCATACAGGAAACTGTGCCAAAAGACAAGCACAATAATACGGGCTAACAAGAGAGAGAGAGAGAGAGAGGGCGCGCCTGCGTGTGCGTGTGTGTGTGTGTTGCGTGCGTGTGTCATTGTATCGACGTCAACTTAACGACGTTCGGTCTACATACATCACTCCCGTGATACGCGTAGGTCAGCTGCCATTGTTGTAAGATACGCATGAAAGAAACGCAAACTCGCGGGGAGGAGGGGGGGGGAACCTGTGTTCATTCCTCGAAACTTCCAACACACCTACTGCGATGCTGTGTCTACCCGCTTTCAAGAGAGTCGCGTGTAGCCGGCGGCCATAACATCGCCGTCGCCGGTCGGTCGCGCGCGGAGAAGCTGTCAACTGACCTCTTTATCACCTGGCGCTGCAAACTTGATGGCTCGCCTCTGTCGGTGATTACAACGTTGGTGGTGTCACTAACTTGATGTCGTGCCACGCTTGCTTTCAATGAAACAGCGCACAACGATTAAGCACGGGAGAAAGAAAGAGAGAGAGAAAGAGATAGCGAGAGCGAGAAAGTGGCCACCAGACAACCCATAAGTGTGTGTGTGTGTGTGTGTGTGTGTGTGTGGAGGGAGGGAGAGAGACAAAAATTAAAAAAAAAAAAAGAAAAAAAGATAGGAAAGCAACGCTAGCATTTGATGGTCGCGCAGCCTAAGTCAAGAAACATCAGCAGGCCCTCGGCATGGCCACATCGCCAAGCGAGAGAGGAGGCAGATAAAAAGTTTTAAAAAAAACAAAAGATAGGAAAGCAAGTCCAGCTTTTCATCGTCACGCAGCGCAGGCTAAGTCAAGAAACTTCACCTCGCACGCCCTACACGACAAGGCCTTCCCTTAATGAAAAAAAAAAAAAAAAGCAAACTGCTCATAGGTTTTCATTCACGCGCACCCCACGTGCAGAAACATCACCAGGCCCTACATCACCAGGCCCTCCTTTAAGCACCCAGACAGCAAAATAGTTATAAAAATTTTATTCACGCGCTGCGCAAGTCAAGAAAAATCACCAGGCCCTCCCTCCGAGGCAAACACCACCAGGCCCTCCCACTCCCGGTCAGCAACCAACCGGTGGAGGGACTAATTCGTTTCCATAAATGCAAAGTCACAAGACCCTAACCCTCGGCTTGGGTTAGAAAAAAAGGCCGCAGGAATCAACCGGGCCTTCGTGATTGAATAAGACTTCGTTTCACCAGGCCCTCCCCTTGCGAGGAAATAGAAAAAAAAATGATAGAGAAAAAAGATAGAAAAAAAAAAGATTGAAAAAAAAAATTGAAAAAAAAAAAAAATATGATTCGAGCCTGCCACACCGGCAGGCTCGGGTAGTAGCAGCACCAGCACCACACACGTACGGACGTGCCTACTTCCGAGACTCGGCAGCAGGAGATGCGTCCGTCTATGAATGCGGACAAATCTCCTGGTCAAAGGCTGAGTCTCAATAGATCGCAGTGAGGTGGCTGCTCTACTAAGTACGACACCCCGACCGAGAACTAGGTCGTCTACGAATGATTTGGCACCTCCACGTCGCATGGGGTGAATATCGTTCTGGTCCCCGCCGCGCACTGCTCGGCGCGAGCGGCTAATGACCCCTTCCTGTGGCTTAACCACCGCCGCGGCTCTGACACCGCGGCGTGTATCGCAGCCTCCGGAACGCAGAGGCACTGAAAGTATCGTTACAAATTCGGGCGGGATTCTGACTTAGAGGCGTTCAGTCATAATCCCTCAGATGGTAGCCTCGCACCATTGGCTTATCAGCCAAGCACGTAAACCAAATGTCTGAACCTGCGGTTCCTCTCGTACTGAGCAGGATTACCGTTGCAACGACTGTGGTCATCAGTAGGGTAAAACTAACCTGTCTCTCGACGGTCTAAACCCAGCTCACGTTCCCTATTAGTGGGTGAACAATCCAACGCTTGGCGAATTCTGCTTCGCAATGATAGGAAGAGCCGACATCGAAGGATCAAAAAGCAACGTCGCTATGAACGCTTGGCTGCCACAAGCCAGTTATCCCTGTGGTAACTTTTCTGACCCGATATGACCGTGACAGGTTGTCATAGATTTTTTGGAGCTGCTACGAGCCGGTGCCCCTCTCCTGTCTTAGGCGACCAATTGATAGAGTCCAATCAATGAAACCTCGCCATTTCCCTCGGTCATCCGCGATCCGAATCAACTCGCCTAGTGGACGGCCTGTCCACTTCTTCACATCATCGAGCCACATTTTCCTGCGGCCTCCTCGTTGACGCTTGCCATCCACGGACCCTTGTATCACTACTTTAGGTAACCCGTCATGCCGGACGGCATGGCCAAACCATTTGAGCTTCCTCCGCTTAACGACCGTGATTAGTGGTATCTGGAATCCTACCAGACTGAGAACCAGGTTACGCACGAATTCATTCGTTTTTTCCTCTCTGTAGGAGATATGGAGCAATCTCCTGTAACATCGCATCTCGAACGCTGCTAGCAGTTGCAGTGTTTCGTACTGCAACGACCAAGATTCACAGCCATAGAGCAGAACCGACAGAACGAGAGTCTTGTAGAGTCTGAATTTAGTTTTGAAGCTGATGCTCCTGCTATCCCAGATTTTTCCAAGCCTCATCAGTGCCGCCGTTGCGGCTGTTATCCTGTGCCGAATGTCTTCAGTGCTGTAACCCTCCCTGGTAAGGATGGAACCTAGATATTTGAAGGACTGCACTTCCTCCAGTTGCTCGCCGTTCAACCGGATCACGGCCTTTTCCGGGCCGCGTGTGTTCACCATCACTTTGCTCT